>BMAV01009827.1:97607-132143 GCA_019973955.1 Trichonephila inaurata madagascariensis | reverse complement strand
TTCGCGTTAAACGTATTTCACTGTATATTAAATTGTCCTATTCCGGATTGTGATGTTATTTTGCATTAACCAAATTTCCGTTTTTCTTGGAAATGATTTCTTTTAAAAAATACATGAATTGCAACATATATTTAATATCGAAAATGAGCACTGTACGCTATTGAATTGTTTCTTTTTCCTTTAAAAATACGTTTTCCAAATCAGCGATTCTGTTTATTAAACATACCAAGAATGATTTCTGTCTCTCAACCGATCATTTACTAGTTTGTTTAATTTTTTTTTTTTTCCCCTATTTCTTAGCGAGATGTTATTAATCATAAAGCGGTCAAGAAGAGGGCACGTCTAAGGCACGCGAATATTAGGCGCCTTTCCACTACAAAGAACCGTTGTTGTATTTCCTGGTTGCCACTTGGCCCGGAGGATTGCTTATCTGAGTAGATTTAAAAGTTTATCTGGGCTGTGTACATATTTCTCTGTCCAGTGGATCCAGTCCTTCAATTAAAATTTTCTGATTGTTGTGTGTTTGCCTGATAGGCGTGTCTGATGGGAAGATGCTTCGAATTTTTCGTTGTAGGAACATGGTTACCATTTTTTTTCTTCCTCGTTGTTTTGCTTATGAATTGTAATCAGTGTTTGTGGAAACATTAAATGTTTGTGGTTTTCCTGTGATTTTTGTGCTTATTATCTTGCAATATACTTTGGCCTAAATGATAATGATCCTTGTGTTCCATTATGGTATTTTTTTCTTCGTAATTTGAAACTAAATGATTTTTTGTGGAGAATTCCTTTATTTGTAATTTCATTTGTTCATTTAATTTGTTTATATCTTAACGGGGATCCCCGTTAGAGTATTTGGGTTGAATTATGTTGTAATAAAAAGCTTTTGGTTTCATAATCTTTTGAAACTTTTAAAATTGTTTTAAGAGCTGCCTTGTCTTATTATAATATTTAAAAACATTTTATTTTTAAAATTTTTGTTATTATATTTGTATTATTTAGAGCAGAAAGGTGGCTATAGCATTACGATGGTTCTTTCAATACAGATTAATTAAATATTGCGAAAAAGAAAATTGTTGATCTGCATTGATTAAGTTTATGTTAATGATTTAGTTATGTAACACAAAATAAATTTTAATATTTAGTACTTGTTAAATGAATTACACAATATGTGATGTTATTTATTTATCCTTATTTATTCATCGCATATAGTTCTAAGTATTTTTTTCCACCATTTGTTGATAAACTTGTTATTGTGTTGTTGGAAAATTCTTTTTTTTAAAGTGAAATTTATTTTGCCTCCTCTCATTCATAATTAACAAAAGTGGTGCTGTTTTACAAAACAAGAAAAACACAACTCTTAACACATGGACATTCATAATAAACAGTTATTATAATTCGAATAAATGATGTTTATAAGATGTAAAAGAAATAATCACATGTGTGATTCATATTTTTATTCTTGATTAAGTTCTTTCATTTTCAAAAATCTTTTTTTTTTTCAATTCCTACTATTAGCTCGCACTGTCTATATATTTATTTATTTATATATTTGTATATTTATTTATTTATCTGGGGGAATTTTCAATCGTTAATAAAATACATTTTAAAGTCCTGAATTGAGTTGAAATTTTATACGCAGGATCATTTTGGATGACAATACAATAATTTAATTATAATTAATAAAAATTAGTTGATTAAAACTAATTATTTAAAGAATTACAAATACAGCCACGTTGGCAACTTGTGTCAAAACTTGAAAAGGTTTTTTTCTCACGTGTTAAAACATTCAGTTGGACTGAAATTAAAAGGACAATACGATACTTTAATGATAGTTAAAAAAAACTAATGACCACTTAATGTTGTGATTCTATCCTATGTATATACATATTTATATTAATTGTAACTATTTAATAAAAAGTAGCTAAAATAAAATTTTTCGTTGTTGATCTAATTAGGAATTGACTTAAAAACTATTTTTTTATATATTACTTGTTATCTTCTAAGTATTGTATCAACATTTTTAAAAGAAGCTATTTTTGTTTGCTTTACTCTTCCTTTAATGCACCCATTATTTTGTCTCATAAAAATAAACAATTAATCTTAAGTGCTTTCGTGAACTCCTCCAGATTCTTCGGAAATGTTAAGTGATTTCGTAGTTTATTCTTGGAGTCGGATACATTTCAGTGTAGGAGAGGGTTCAGCTCTTTTTACAAACACGTTCCCGAGTGGAAAAGAGAGAAGATTAGAATGCAAAATGGAATTTAATCTGTACAAAGCATTTTATGTTGAGTCACTTCTGTAGATCTCTACTTTTGGCTGATACAGAAAATAAAGAGCCTGGAGAGATCTACATCTACATGGAAGTGTGACTGACGATCTTATGAATATTTTTTTTAAATTTTTACCGGAAGGTTAACTTGCATACTTTTTGACGAAAGGAAGATTCATTTTATTTCTTATTCAGAAGTTACAATCTTTCAAATTGATTAATTTCCCCTCCCCCCTTGTTTATGTGTTTAATTTAAGGTATCCGACTACGTTCGGAACCGTGATTTTGCAAAAGCGTATAAATGGATAATATTTATGATATTTAGTGTCACTTAGATTAGAAAATGTGCAAAAAATTGTCTTAAGAATAGTATTACAATAAAAAATTATTTAAGTACAATGCTTTGACAAAAAATGAAGATTGACCCATTTTCAAAATATTCTCCTTTTGTGAAAAATGCTTCTATTATAATATTTTGCCTGTATATAGCTCAGACCTCTGTACTGAGACTCAACTAGAATTTTTGAAATATATAACTTAGTCCATGCTTTTAAGACAACAGAGGGGAGAAATTTTAAGAAAAAAACGCCGATAATTATTTCAATTGGTTGTAACTCTGAAAATAATGTGAATTTTTCAAAAATTATTGTTTGAGCTTCTGTACAGAGGTCTTAGCCAGTGGCGCACACAAGGGGGGGGGGCCTGGTTGTCCGGACCCCCCAAAGCCCTTTATTTTTTCCCGATTGATTATAATTCTAAGTATATATTACGTAAAATTTAGTTAAATATTTGTTAATGATTAATTTTATTAATTAATGCTAATTATTTATTCAATAATTAGTTTTTTACTGTGTTTTGTTCCCGAAAATCGACAAAATCAAAAGGAGCGTGATACAAGAATGGTGACACTTTCCCCCCCCCCCCCCCCCGAAAAATTCCTGTGTGCGCTACTGGTCTGAGATATATACAGGCAAAATATTATTATAATAGAAGCATTTTTCACAGAGGGAGTACATTTTGAAAAAAAGGTTATTCTAAGCTACTTTTTTGCCGAAATATTGTATTTAAATAATTTTTTTCGTCAAAATGTCCTTAAAAATTTTTTATACATGTATTCTAATCTCAGTGACACTAAATATCATGAAAATGATCCATTTAGGCGCTTTTTTAAAATCACGGTTCCGAACTTCATCGGATACCTCAAATACTTAAAAGAATTAGTGTCTAGGTTGGATAATCAATAAGATTAATCTGAATCTGTATCTGGAATTGGCAGTGAAAAGGTCGTACACAGTGGCATGCATAACAGGGGAGGGTGCGGAATTAAGGGCCCCTCCCCCCTTTTTTTCCATCGCCCTTGATTTTTTTCCCCGATTGATTATAATCCTTTGTAATCATTCGGGTAGTACGTAAAATTTAATCAAGTATTTGTTATTTATAATTTATTTTATTAAGTAATGCTAATTACTTATTCATTAATTTAGTTTTTTTTCTGTTTTTTGATTTCGACAATCGACGAAATCAAGAGAATATGTTCGGCGAAATATTTGAGGTATGATACGAGAATGGTGGACTAACAGCCTTAGACCCCTCTCCCCCCTTTGAAAAATTCCTGTGTGTGCAATTAGTCATACAGCACCTAAATTTTCATACCTTAAAAATCACCTAAAAATATATCGTTTATACATTATATATACACGTGTCTTGGTTCATGTATTTGCTTGAAGTTTTATTTGGTAAAATTTTAAATTATTTCAAGAGTGATTTATTAAACTTCTCCTAGATTTTGAAACCTCGCATATTTTATTTATTGCTAATATTATTTGTTAATTATTTGCTTTATCACCGGAATTGAAATAATACATTTTACTCCATATTTACCTATACTTTAAAAAATCGCATCATCACTGAATTGCCACAATAACAGTTTCCTCATAATTGAGTAATTTTCGCAATAACTGACCTCTTATACAACATCCATCTAATTGTGGAATTTCATTAGCCCCGCCCACCGAAAATATGCACATTGAATGACCATCTTTGCCCAGTAATCTGTTGTTCGATATCTGATCCCCCGTTGAGACTTGCGAATGATGTGTCTGGCCCCACCATCGATGCACAGTGCGATAAGGTGCATGTGTGTATACTCATTGCAATGACGTATTATAAAGTGGACGAGTGTTCCTGTTTTTAGACGCTCTTTTCACAGTTGCTAAGTGGCTGTTGCACAGCGCTTACACGCGTCGTATTCTTCCACTGGATTACACAGCATTTCTTCAGTGCAAAAAAAAGGAATAATGTGTGGAATGTAAACATTTTGTGACGATTCAGAGAAATTTTGGTAAGATTTTTAGCTGTATTTGCATATTCAGAGTTTTCTTTGTATTTTTCCCGCGTGTTGTTGGATAACATGGAATTTATGTTTTAGTTTGGAAGGAATTACATGTATATGGAATAATTGTTTTAAAATTTTATAAAAAAGTTTTAGCATTCGATTTTTAAAACAATACAAGTAAGTGCAATGACCTATTAACTTGCGTCATAAAGATTCTTAATTTGCTTATGAGTGCACAGAATATGTATTATTCTCAAATATGTTCACAGAATCATTAGAAAGGTCTTTTTTTTGTACTCGAAAAAGCTATTATTATATAGTACTGTATTCTTGCTGGTGTATATGTCCAGGAAGTACAGCAATGGTTCTCTTTGGTAATCTTCTATATTTTGACGCTTTCATAAATTTGTTAGCTTATTAAAATATTCAGGTTTTCTTTTCTGATTTTTAATATTAATGAGCACTCTGCGCTGAAGAAATAAATTGTAGGATGTCACATTCAAAATTGATTTTTTTCTTCCATTTAAATAGAACATTTTAATTTCTTTTTATAAAATCAGCTATATACTTTCATGCCTTTATGTCTTCAGCATTAAAAGTATGAAAAATTGTTACCTATTACTTGTTTTCTTCATTGGTGTATCGTGATTGATTCATTACCTTTTTACGCTTATGAAATGGCCCAGCTGTTGAAGTATTTCTATTGTAAATCATATTTTTATGGACGTTCAGATAAAACTATTCGAATGGATGATTTAACTGAATAACTTAAGTTCACTGAATAATATCCGAGAAATTAATATAAAACTCACGTAGCTTGATCCTGAAGGCAAATTTCAAAGGTAATTTATTGTTTGTTTTGATGGATATTCAGGTACTATAAATCTCCGTATTTAAATTCTTTGTAGACTATAAATCTAGTAATGTTTTTTCTATTTTCTTTTTAAATTATTCTTTGTAGACTGTTGAACTAGTAACTTTTTGTTTGTATTTACTTTTTAAAGTACCAATAATTCCACGATAATTACGATCTTGTTTCCGATTATATTGAAAAGATTCTTAACAAATGATTTTAATAGTTTCTGCATACCTTAAGAGAATCACGCCAGCAAAAATGTACTCTTAATTTTTTTTTTCATTTATTTTACAAATTTAATATCAAAGCGGGTTTTTTCAATTCCTACTATTAGCTCACTCTCTCTCTATATATATTTTATATATTTATCTTGTTCAAATTTTCAATCGTTAATCAAATACTTTCTATTCATCCAATCAAGTTCAAATAGTTTTTTTTAAACTTGTAGCGGATGACACTTGATGTTAATACAGTTTTTTCAAATATTAATTAATTTAATTTAATTATATTAATTCTTGGTTTTTGACGCCAACGTAGATTCGTCTCTATTGTTGCAATAATGTAACTGTTAAAACTATGATAAAAGTTGGCGTCGAAAACCTGTTTTTCAGCCAAACTAGCCAAAGCGGGTTTTTGCATTGTTACAACAATGCAGAAAAATAATGCTCTTTTTTCAATTCCTACTATTAGTTCACTCTCTTCCTATTTATTTATATATATATATATCTTATTCAAATTTTCAATCGTTTATAAAATACTTTCTATTCATCCATTCAAAGTAGGAATTTACTTAAAATTTGTTTTTTTTGTTTCTTGTTTTATTTCCCATTTTTACAAGAAAGCAGTGAAACAGTTCAGATATCTAATAAATGAATGTTTAGCTTTGTAAGGTATGCTGTACATTAAGCTAAAGCACATTTTACCCAACTCTGTCTATCAGTGGCGCACACAAGGGAGGGGTCCTGGGGATCCGGACCCCTCCCCCCCAAAGCCCTTGATTTTTTTAACGATTGATTATAATTCTAAGTATATAGTACGTAAAATTTAACTAAATATTTGTTATTAATGATTAATTTTATTAATTAATGCTAATTATTTATTCAATAATTAGTTTTTTACTGTGTTTTGTTCCCGAAAATCGACAAAATCAAAAGGAGCCCGATACAAGAATGGTGAACTTTCGACCCCCTCCCTTGAAAAACTCCTGTGTCTATTAATAGTAATTTTGTATAACAGGGGTGGGCAATTGTGTTTTGGCTCGAGGGCCACGTTGTAGAAGCGGAGGATACCGTAGGGTCGCACCTTTTCAAAATGATTATAGTTATTAGTTAACTTGGCATCAGAGAAAAGGTATAAGTTGTTCCTTAGAAAAATCAATAAATATATAAGTTAAATAAAGTAGAAGTTTTATTCAATTCATTTATTGTGCTAATTTCATATTTATAGCTGCAAGCACTTTTAATTTTAGAATCAGTTAGAGACAAATGTACCCCTATCATATTTTTCTACATTTTTTTGTTTTAAATTAGGAGTGAGATTGCCTGTTGATTGGTTGTTATCAAAACCTGCAAGAGTTATGTCAGCCAACTTATATCTATATTTAATCTTGTTGACTGTGGCGTAATGTACACCCCCGCAACCCTTGCATCGTGGAGGGGCTTAGGATGCTAGGGGGACCAAAGCCTATGTCATGTTACGGTTTTGCAATCCTTTGTAAGATCCAGCTTTGGGCCTAAACCTGACTTTGCAGGGAGGGGGGGGGGGGAAGCCCCTTCGTTACGCCCCTGTATGTTTGGACCTTCATGCAAGAAAAACTTTGCTTCCAAATATATGTTGACCCAAATAAAGATAACGTTTTCTGTCTTATTTGGTTTTTTGACTGCCTTGGCGAACCACACACACACACACACACAAAGAAAAATCTCATTTTGCAGGTTGCTATTTTCTCGCCCCTGTTGTATAACCATCCTGCAATAACTGCCATATGTTATATCAAGTTATATTGGGAAGAAAAGGTGGGTGGATTTAATTTTTCAATTATTTGGTACTCTTATAACATATTTTGAGTAGGCATTTATATGGTTTTATCCAACTATAAGGAAGAAAATGAGAGTATGCTAAGTGTGGGATTTACTGTATTATTAATTCAACATGAATGGGAGTGTTTTTGAATCACTATGAAAATATGTATTGTTCTTTGGTCTTCGTAATTTTTTTCTTTTCAAACTAAATCCTCCACACATTCAGCAGTGAAAATGCATTTGTAAATCGTAGTAGTTCCCTTTCTCCTTAATTGCTTCTTTTAAACCGAAAGTGATTTACGGATTTATTTGGTATCCCGCTGAGTAAGAACCTAAATAAATTAATGTTTTTAAAAGTTGATAATTATCGGATTTAGGTTATTTTCTCTAGTTCCATTTGGCTGGGCTCTAACATAAGGCTATAGTCACCGAAGCTTGAATTTTCAGTTGCGAAGTGGCTTTAATTCCTGTGTTTGTTGCAAACAATTGAATTCTGATCGTAAACATATTCATGTCCTATTTTTTTTTTATATGTATATAACCTATATTTTATGTAAATAAACTTAGTCGAATTTGGTATACATTGTTAGAGATCAATTTGATTTTCGTTATTTTTTCCCTGATTTAATTGTCTTGCTGACAATTAAATAGGGTTAAACTCTCATTTGCTTAACCTTAAAATATACTCCTGTGAATGAAAGTGATTTCATTGGTTTTGGTTATTGTCTTCCGTATGCATATTACTCTCTCTCTTTCAGTTTTCTTCCTTGTGGAATTTTCCTTTCGATTTTTCGTGTTGGCAAATCCCTGGTTTCGTAAATCTGTGTTAATTACTACTATTGTTGTATTTTAATAGTTCGCGTTTCAGCGTTTCGTATAACGACGTGCTTTCAAATTACTTTTAATTCATTTTAAACGTAACTGTTTGTTATTTCTAAAAATAATTGTATTTATATAAAAAGTCAATTAAGTCATTAAGAAAAAACTGTTTCTCTTGCAATATTTCTAAAAGGATTTCTTATGTGTATTTTTGTTAATTTAAATAAATGTTTAAGTAATTTCGGGTTGGAGTTAAGTGCAGGGCGAGTTATCGCATCTTTGTTAAATGTGAAACATCTTTTGCAATCTGGTACTAATTAGAAGCGGATACAACATTTTTTACACCTTGGTAATTAATATATTTGAAAACTTATAAATGTCTCTTCATTGCCAGGTATTGCTAAGAAACCTTCATGTATTGTAAATATAAACGAAATTACTGGATGGAGACAACTTGATTAAAATTTGGATTGTAAGGTATCGATGCAAGGTTATAGAATTATATGATCGGAGACTTTAAAAAATGTTTTTAGTAACGCTTAGGTATACTTAACTTTTCCCTTTTTCAACAATAATTCTACAATGATTTTTTACTGTTAGGCCATTCTAGACTGTAAACTTTATTTAAAAAGAATTTTTTTTTTTTTTTTTTTTTGGAGTTGTTCTTAAGATTATTTTTATAGCCTCTACTTACCTTCACTTAAACAGTTTCAGTATCTTTCTAGTGTTTACCTAATGTCAACTTCGAAAGATTTTTTTTTTAAATGTCGTTCTCGCATCTAAAAAAAGGATTACAAAAACTTCAAAGCAGTTCTTTGTTATAGGAAGTTCTACATAAAAAATATTTATTTTTAGAAAATCGAGGAAAACAAAATCAGCCTAATTTTTCCACTTAATTTAGGAATAAGTCGCGTTTTCTCCTCGGTCGTTTGAGTCATCAATCATCGTCTGGAACGGAGCGATTTTTTTAAATACCTTTAAAATAAAGAGAGCTTTTTTTTCTTCATTTAAATTCTTTCTGTAGGATTTCTGTCGCGTGTTACTGTATTGGAATTTCCTCTCTGCTTCAGAAGATGAAACTACAAAAAGAATATGGCGAATTCTTGTTTGGGTTTTAGTACTTTTTGGGTTTAATGTATAAACTTTTTTTGTTTTTTAAATCAGATTCATATTTTATCGTGTTTCAAGTACCGTTTTGTATAAATGTATATAGAATGTATTAGTTAACAATTATTTATTATTTGTTTTAAACTCTGTAGATGAATTTTGATTCACTAAAGGCTTTTTGTTCCGGTATAACACTAATAGGTACATTTTCGTCTCGCTGTTTCAAATCTCGCCAAGCAGACTTTATTGCCAACAATACACAATATACACATACAATAATGTTATGGATGTTAGTTCTCATTGGTTTTTCATCTATTTTTAAAGTATTATGAAAATGACGGTACTAATAAGAAAGGACCACGACTTGTTTTGAAATGTTGTGGTAAAAGGTTACCAGCGCGAATATTCCGTTTGGCGTCGGTTGTATCACTTTTGACGACTTTATCGCTTGCGCCTGCGAAATTGCTATAACCCTTTATTTGAAATTTCTTAGTTGATTAAAAATCAACATAAAGTGGTTTTAGTATATTGTAATGTTCTATAATTACCGAACAATTTCGTATACATTCAAATTTCTTTTCCAAAATTTTTTCAATTTATTTGACGTGGTTTTAACTGAAATTTTTTTAAAAAAGTGGAAATCGATTTAAAAAAGTCTTTTACACCATGTCGAATAAAAAAAATCGAAATTCGATTTTTTTTTACCGGAATAACCCTGTGTGCTTATCTACAAGAGGGGTGCAGTTGTCAATTCATTTTGCATGTGATTAAAATCTATGCTAAGTGTGGGAAACAAGAAAATAGAAATGTGCTGTTGTTAACCCTGTGTCAAAGTTCCCACTTCATTTCTGTGCACCTTTTGTTGACTGCATCCCGCAGTAGTGATTAAGTTAGAACGGGGAGAGTGCTCAAATCCTATTTCTGCACCCCTTCTTCCCTCGGGGACATCTCTCCACCATCTGGCCTGTCATCAGGCATTACCCTGGAATATCCGATTAACGTATAATCTAGCATACCTCGTTAAGAAATACTCAGGAGCCCAGCGTAGTAGATTTGTTATGTAACCGCATCCTGTCGAGTTAGATTTCTATCTGGGAATTCTAATTTAATTCATGCGTTACTAATTTTTGATGTATACATTTTTTGGCATTTTCTCTCTCTCTTTGTTGAGTGGAATTTAATATAGCATTTTACGGAATACTGTTAAGATATATTTCATTTTCGATGTCATTTTTAAAATCATTCCATTTTTGTACTTTCGAATTGTGTTATTGATCGATATTATTGCCTGAAAATTGAAGCAGAAACTATTTCTTTGAAAGTGCAGAAAATTTCAAATAGATTTAACCTGATAAGTATCTCAATAAAATTAAAATAGTTTAATTTGAAGTTGTGTGTTTGTGTTTTTAAATCTTCTTCATCATTTTTATAGAATTGTATCTCAGACTACAAACACGTGCTTTTAGCCAATCATTTCATACATTTATGTGACGTCATAGTCACATAATAAATGTAATCACGTGTTTCCAGCCAGCAATCGGTTCATGTGCTTCACTGTTGCCCATTTTTCCTTTTTGGAGAAACTTTCTATTAAAAATTACATTCTTGTGAACAGTAACAATGCACACTGGTAAACAAAATGCTCTTGATTTTAAAAGCACGCGTATAATGTGGGAATTTTTTTTAAAAAATTTGATAAACTTTTGAATGAATCTTAATACTTGAACATCTGCTCAATTTTCACACAAAACGGAAATTATATCTAAATTTTACAACATGTTGAACAATAAGTATAATCCTATGTTTGTTTTGAATTCAGTGGAGAACATGTGATTTTTTTTTTTTTATCATGTTATTTAATAGAAGATTTATTGTTTGAATTTCCGCTTGTTTTTGTGTTTGATTTAAAATGTTATCTAAAATTTTAGTTGTTCATCTTCCAATTTGTGGAATTAAATAATATTAACCAAAATATGGAGAATTTATTATTTCATTGTTATTATCTGTGTCTGATAAGGAATTTCTTATTTTTTAGGCAAAATAAATTTTATTATTCTGCATCAAAATATCGAGCACCATTGGGAAAAAAAATAACATATTAGAATTTTCTCGTACCAAACCAAAAAAGTAACACTTGACTTGATTTCCTGCTGACGCAAATGAACGTTCGGTATTTTAAGTTGCTTAATCGATAAAGATAGGCGTTGATTTATCTTGACTCAGAATCATGTCCAGTAACTTCTTAAACACTTGTCAGGAATGTCAGTTCTGATATTGTTTACAGATAACTTTAGACTATCTGATTCTAAGCCAAATAGTGAGTAAAAATGCAGATTTACTGCATGCATCTGCTTAAATATTCCAGATATACATAGAAAATTATTATTTAAAATTTTATCGGTAGACTATGGTGTCGTTTATCCTATAAGTTTGATATCGAAGGGGAAAAAATATATAAGGGAAAAATTCAAGTATTTCACCCAAATTTATCTTGATTTATGGCGTTCCTCTTTTGTTCGCCAATAAAAGATTTTATCTGGGGGAACATAACACTTGTGTTAATTATCATTTTCTTATGTTTCGAACTATTTAAATAACTTTCTGACCCTTAATATGGTATTAGAATCATTATCAAATAAAAAAATTCTTCCACTTTTAATAGGTAAAGAAAAATATAATTTCCTGTTATATATTCTTAACGAGTTTATTTTCTATCGTACGCACACTACAGCAGTGGTCACCAAACAATGTGTCTGGTCTACCGTTTCTTTTTGAAATTCTATATATATACTCACAGGGACGTCTTAAGATTTCTTGAGGCCCTGGGCCTTTACGCAAATTTAAGACTCTGGGCCCCTACGCAAAAGTAAGCCTTGGGTCTCTACACAAATGTAGGCCCCCACCTATGACCCTTAAAAGTAGACAATATACAGCATACGTTGTCAAATACTCGTACAAACAATAACCCGAAACAAATAAATGTGCATAATTTACAAACGTAAAAATTGGCTCCACAGATTGCCGCCTGTTGACTGAATGAGTTGTGATGGCGTATGGTGGTAGGCCTAGGCCTATATATGGACGACTGTCATCGCATGTAGCCAGTTGACATATTTTCCAAAATTCCCAGTTTTTCGGAGAATACAACCGGAAATAATATTTTACCGTCAAAATTATTTGAATTGTGATCTTATTAAATCCTGGCCTCATTTGGCCCATGTCTTAAAACGTCACTGCATGTACTGTAAGCTACCAACTAAAAGAACTACTAACTTTTTAAAAAATCTTGCTTATTGCTTATAAACTTACGTTTCTAGTAAATATGAACCCAGATTTAATTCAAATCTATATAACAAAAAAGAAACTGAAATTGAATTGTATATAAGTAAGAAATTGAAATGTAGTTAAATAACTAATGTAATAAAATATTTTTTTATCAGACTTTAATGAGAAGGATGAAACTCTTTTTATTGTGATCAATAAGTCTTTTAATGTTTTGAGAGTAGATAGTGACTGCCATTCGCGCGAATACAATTTTCTAAGCATTCGTCAGTGAGTTTGTTTCTGTACATATTTTTATTAAATTTCATGATCGCACAAAGACATGTAGAGCATAACATTTCCATCAGTTACGACTGAACTTCAAGCCAAACCTGGACCAAAATTGGGTATTTTTCTTTTGTAACAAGAGGCCAAATATTTTCAAAAAGCGATTTTACAGATAAACCATTCAGTACCAACGCCCCTCTGCAGCATTGTCTTGAAAATCAAAATGCACCTTGTTAAAGGTAAGGAACTCTACAGCATCAACACCATAAAAGGCCAACATCAACGTTAACGCGATCGACAATTTGGCGATCACTGCTCTACAGCGACATATAAAAAAAAATCTTTCACAATTAGAACTTAATTCGTACTGGGAAATTAACTTTTTATGGGATGGCTCTTTATTTTATTTTCTTATTAGAATATGACTGTAAATTACACGATACTCACATGGTATTATTCAAACCTGTTATTAATGCTCCAGATTTCGTAATTATTCGACGCAGTTAATATTAAGATCGGCCCTTTTGTCGTGTAACCTTGATGTGACCTTAATTACTAGATGTATGTTGACACGTTTATAGCCATTTCTACAATTTGCATTCACCTAAAGGTTTCTATTGCGTTTCTTTATATTCCCTGCCTGTGTTTTCCTTTGCAGTCTTTATGTCGATGAATTATTCTTGATGAATATTGGAAATGAATGGAAGGATTTGATGACCATTATTAATAAATAAATTATTCTTATGCTTTTATACTTATTGAGTTGCAAACTTTGAAAGTGTAATATTTTTAAGATGACTACGTTCGAAACCGTGATTTAGAAAAAAGCGCATAGAGGGATAATTTTTTTTTTGTTGATATATTAAGTATCAGTTGAATTAGAATTTAGATGTAAAATTGTTTTAAAAATATTATTACAAGAAAAAAAAATATTTAAATGGAATTATTTTGGCAAAAAATGAGGAAAAGACATTTTCAAAACATTCTCTTTTTATGAAAAATGCTTCTTCAACAACAATATTTTGCATTTATACAGACTTCTATACCGGGGATGCATACAATTTTTTGAAATTTCTTATTTAGAAGTGGATATAAGAGAGAGTAGTGTGAAATTTTAACAAAAAACATCCATTATTTCAATTGATCGTCATATTTTTCAAACTCTTAAGATAATGTGAATTTTCCAAAAATTTTACTTAAACCTCGGCAAAATATTATTATAGAAGCACTTGTATTAAAAGGAGAACGCTTCTTTGAGAATATCTAATTATTTCTTCATGTTTTGCCAAAAAATTGCATTCAAATAATTTTTCCTTATAATAATATTGTTAAAACAGTTTTAGGTGTAAATTCTAATTCAACTGACACAAAATATCAAAAAATTGTTCATTTATACTTTTTTTCAAAATCATGGTTTCGAACGTAGTCTCAGTTACCTTAAATATGAAGATAAATATTCCCAACGTTTATTTTATATTTATTATTGTAGTTTTGTATTATGTAATCTGTATTATTAATGATAAATAATCCTTGAACCGTCATGGATTTAAATTAACGGTGATAGTTTTATCATTTTAAAATATGCGGCTCTTTTTATAAAACATTTTATTTATCTGTAATTTTTTATTTTTATTTTACGGCTTTATTCAAAACGTATTCGACTACCATCTTATATGTGGAGCCTTACCAAAATTTTAAACTATGGTTTATCCTTCACGTTTTTTGTCCTGATAAGAAAAAAAAAAGTATCATTTTATGCATACAAATCGGTGATTACCGTGTATACCTGTTAGGCATGAAAGTCACGCCAAATGTGGGAGTGAACTGGATCTATCAGGTGGATCGCTTTAACCCGCCCTTCGTTATAAAGTGTGCTTATCACCTGTTCCTGTTCGGGACACGCATGAGTTGTTATAGATTTTTCTTGGGAGCAGATGGTGATCCACGTATTTTGTCGTATCTTTTTATTTTTTTATTAATGTTATAATAGCGTACAGAGTGATTCTCTCCCTCCCCCCATCATTACTTTATGGATCACTTACGTCCATCCTAGAGTAAGTCGATAAAATGGTGAGGATAGAGTGATGATCCCTTTCAATTGAATGGGGCAATAAGTACATCGCGAGTAGGATACGCTAGGCTGATCTGTAAATTGATTTTTAAAATAGTAATAATAAAATGGAGGTGGACGCACACAACAAGCATCACGGTCAAGTTCGTGTTGTCTGGCTCTGTGGCATAATGATATATAAATATTTATTGACATTTATCTGATGTTGCTATGGTTTTTATTTTATTTATTTTTAATTTAATGTCTTCCTGGATATTACACCGAATAGTGCTCCATTTCTTTTCTAGCTACCTCATATTAAAGTTATGTTAAGTTTTTAAGACATAATTTTCATTAATGTGGAGAATATCATTTTTCATTGTATTAAATTGAAATTGATATTTACTACAATTTCAGAAATATGCACATAATTTACTGATTATTATGGGAGGGAGGGTAAGAATGTCAAAGCTATGTATATGTGGGCTATGCTAAATTATATTAATTATGTTGCTCATTTTTTTTTTAAATGTATGCCTATTATTATGTCGAAAGTCAGTGCAAAATTCTGCTTAAGGTGTTAATGGGATATTACATTTCTAATTCTTTTCCTACTTCTCGATATTATTGATTATTACCTGAATGGTTAATATTGGTCCACAATCGTTTCATTGCAGCCATTATACAAATACATACCGTAAAATCCGGCGTATGACGCGCACCTATACTTTCAAGCTGCCTTTTTTTTTTAATTTTTAGGTATATTCGCCGCGTATAACGCTCACCCCATTTTTACGAGGAAATCTGAAATGTTAGTACACAATATTCTTATGTTTTGAAGTCATTTATTCGAGGTATTATCCCAGACTGTTGAAAATATAGTATACTTCTAAAATTACTATTCTTTTAGTTCATAAGGCATGTCACTTCTTTTAAATAAACAGTATTTCGACATGTGTAGATGTTAATTTTTTATGCTCATCGTTTTTATTTTTAAAGCTATCGTTTTTATACCCGGCGTGTAACGCGCACCTGTAAATTTCGATCTTATTTTTTTGTGTTAAAAGTGCGTGTTATACGCCGAATTTTACGGTAATTATTTTTTGTTTCTTGCTTAAAATATTCATTAAAAAATATTATAATTTTGAACAATAAGTAGCATTTTTTTAAGAAGGGATGCTTTAATAACATTTATATTTTAAATTTAATGATAAAACTGATTATTTTATGTTAAGGTGAGATAAATAAGCGTTAATATAAGACGTATTTTTAAGCAGTGTTTTTCTGGTTATTTAGCAGTGGTCTGTTATTCTTTGAAGTATTCTTTTGTGGATATATTATTGAAAACGATTATATAGTCTTATATTAGTTGTGAAAACCTGTATAGATCTCTAAGTAGTATTGGTTTCTTGAAACAAACATCTAATAAACTCACATATTTTGATCGCGTTTGTCTTAATTTGACTTTTCTTTTTAAAATATTATTTTTATGATGGGATATCTAATTCGAATTTGCAACTTACGAGACATTAGCTGTCGGTATCTTCTCTTGGTTCTTACTTTTTAACGTCCCTGTTTTAGGGTACTTTAGGCTGTACCCACCCCCGTCAGTTTCCTGAAAAACAAATCTATTTTTTTCTTTATCACCCCAATCTGCTAAGAAAGGGACTTGCTGCACTGCATTTCATGCTTTTATGTGCACATCCCAAGTAGACCATCTGCTGTTGGGGCCACGCGCCAGACGTCTTTTGGTGCAAAAGCAAAGCAGGTGATGTTCACCATCCAATCCCCTCTGTAAATTTGGACCATAGAGGGGATCCTTCCACATGTTTCTCCCCCTTTGAACAAATTCCCAACATCCGATCCCCGCAAACGTCTTGAAGAACGAAAACTTCTTGAGCGTGACAATTCACGGGGCACGCGCCGCACCTGGCAAGACGAATGAATCTCTTTCCGGCCATCCCATTGGTCTATACTTGGCACCTGGACGGGTCGACCAGTCACGTGGGTATCGATGACCCGCCGCGAGAGAAAACAGCCGGTTTTTTGGTGAGTCTGCAGCATTTGCTTCTCAGAATTCATCGCCCGTAGAGCGACGGTTTTTTTCCAGCGCTCCTGCGTTTCGCTTCCTTCCCAACCTGCTGGTTTATTTTATTTTATACTCATTTTTTTTGCACCGACTTTTTTTTTTTCGTCACCCCACCTGCTTCCTTCACCTTGTTTTTTTTAGAGGAAGTTGCATCGGGTTTTTTTTTTTTTTTTTTCCTTGTTTCTTATGGTGGTTTCATTGATGAATATGCGATGTACTCAAGGTAAGCGTTTGAATGAATTGTTTTTTGTGTCCTTATATCATCATATTGTTCTTTTATTTTTGGTGTGTGTTTGACGGTGATGAAAACGGTAATGTTCATTTGTTATACAGATGATTTCCTATGTGTTTGAATGTTTCAATGTTGGTGAGAATAGCTTTTTTTTTTTAAATTGCTGTTTTTTAGATTTGTGAAATGCTTATATAGTTATATAATCTGAAAACAAATGTTTTTATGGTTACTTTTTCATTGTCTTACAAATTAAATCTTACAAACGGGTATTGTTTACATATACCCTTTTGTACTATAAAAAGATTGTTGCTACTAATGTTATATTTTGATTCTTTAAAACACGCTGATATAAATATTACACGATTGCAATAGTCTTTTAGAAACGACCGTTTTTTGTACATCTTTTAAAGTTTTTAAAAATGTCATCCTTTCTTTCCGTTTTGTAAATTTTTGTGTGTTTGTTTTATTATTGCCTCGTTTTAACTTTGCCTTATATTTTCATTGCGTAGTCGCATTTCGAAATTCAACGTAGTTTTAATTCTGTTTAAAAGTTTTTCTTTTGCAAATTTCTTAAGAATGTTGAAATTAAATGTGATTTTGCTACTATGTTGTGTTCTATAGCGATTCATTTTAAGTTTTTTTTTTACTCCTGAAACTGTAATGAAACTAGCTGCAACGTATATAATTATTAATATACAATACATTTTATGGTGTAGAACAAGGGTGTCAAACTCAAAACGTGTACTGGCCCAAACAAACAAGGTTTAAGTTAAGGGGGTCGCAAAGAAAATCAAAATTCATGGAAACGTAGGTTTATTTCAAGTAACACATGATAAAATGAACACATTTAAAAGAACCATGAAAATTTAATGCTTATGTCCTGACACTTGACAACTCTGCTACTATCTTCCATATTTAGGGAGAAATTTTGATATTTAATTAGACATTATTGTGTGCTAACATATTTATTGACCGGGCCGCATGCGCCCCGCAAGTTTGACGCCCCTGGTGTAAAAAGTATATAATTCGTTTATTCACTGTTTTTTTTTCTTTCTAATTTTACATGTTGAATTTGACATATTAAGTATTTAAATGTGCAAGAAATGCATTCTCCTGCTATCTTAAAAAAATTATCTTAAAAAAAAAAATATTTTTTGAAAAACACAAGAATGCAGAAATTACTGATCTTTTCTGAAACTAGAATTGTACGAGAGAATTTTTCCAAATTGATTTTATTGCAATTAAAAAAAAATATCTCTTAAATAGTCTTGATTACATTGCTATAATACTTCTTAATAATGTGTACTTTTATTTTAAAATATGATTTTCGTACCATAATAACAGTTTACTTATGTTTAAGTAAATGTTGAAAATGATGTGTATAAAAAAAATGTGCGCGACTTCTGAAAAAATTTACTCGCAAAACCTTTTTTAGTTGCTCTCCCTAGGTTGAATCGTCTCTCTTAGATCCTTGCGATGGATGAACTTGTCAAAAAAATGTGGTCTTGTAGCTACAAGAATGTTTATTGTTTCTCGTATCCTGTGGTCAATCTTTTGTCCGTTGAAACTTCCCAACCTAAGACATGCATGTTATCTCCCCTTCATCTATCTACAACTATCTTATTTTTCTTGACAGACCGCAAGGATATCTTAACTCTCACTACGGGAGGCCCTTGAACTGATATATTATATTCACGGTTAATGCCACAGTTGTTGAGATCTCTCTGGCCAATAATTTTTTTTTACTAGCCCAGTAGGGTGTTCTGCTCCGAGTTTCATTACATCTGGAATGCAGGAACGAATTCCTGTATAACTCTCGACCTAAGATTGTACTTTTTGTTTGCGGCCTGTCGTGCGGTCGGACAAGTTTCTGTCAAGGCCATAACTCCGCCTTTTTTCGCCAGTGGCTATTAACAAAAGAATTGTGCATGATTTTAAAATGTAGTTGTGCGGCACATGCTATTTCTTATCTTCATTTTCCACTTCTACGTGTGTGCGAGAAGAAAAATGAATAAGAAATGTCTTTATTTACCATGTAATTCGCCAGAATATATTGTTCTTTTTACCCGCTTCTGCATATTTATTGGTGTATTTAAATAAAATGAAACTTATTTTGTGGTCTTTCTCTCGTGAATATAAATGTTGACGCGAAAGAGAAAAAGATGTGCCTGTGATGGTCATTTGTTATTTTGCTGGATCATTAAATAGAGGTCGGGATAAATTTTTTTATATGTGTGATATGATAGTATTTGTATTTTGCTTATTTTTTGAAAAGTTAATTTGTTATTTTGATAGATTCATTCGTTTTCAAAAATTTCGAAAATGAAATATGTATAAGTCCATATATTTTTGCTGTAACATACATGCATTTTAATCATGGTAACTTTTAAGAAAAATATTTACCCAGTGGCGTACACAGACTTCTCTTAAGTAGGGTTACATTCTAAAAAATACATACACATGAATGAAAGTTACGGGGGGGGGGGGGTATGGGGGGGGGAAAAAAAAAAAATTTCTGGGCCCCCGGCCGGGGGGGGGGTGGAGTTGAACCCCAAAATCTCTCCTACTTGTGTACGTCACTGTATTTAACCAGAATATTTTTGCTGTTCATTGTTGGTGATGTACTGTGTAAGATCCAGCGTACAACGCGCACTTTTAACACAAAAAAATAAGATCGAAATTTACAGGTGCGCGTTACACGCCGAGTATGAAAATGATAGCTTTAAAAATTAAGAAAGATGATCACACACAAAATAAAATTGGACTTCCAAGTATATATATCGAAATACTGTTTATTTAAAAGAAATGACATACCTTACGAATTTAAAGGGTCGTTGTTGTAGAAGTGTACTATTTTTTTTCAAAAGCATGGGATAATACCTGGAATTAAATGACTTCAAAACTTAAGAGTATTGCATACATACTTTACAGGTTTCTTCGTTAAAAAAAGGGGTGCGCGTTATACGGCGAATGTACCTAAAAATTAAAAAAATGTGGC
Organism: Trichonephila inaurata madagascariensis; assembly: GCA_019973955.1. Taxonomy (NCBI): domain Eukaryota; kingdom Metazoa; phylum Arthropoda; class Arachnida; order Araneae; family Nephilidae; genus Trichonephila; species Trichonephila inaurata. The sequence continues at coordinate 111,818 of BMAV01009827.1, read as the reverse complement.
TTGATATTACAGGTGCGCGTCATGCGCCTGCTTTTACGGTACATATGATATAATTTTCGTATATTGTAAAAAGGAATTAAAATATCTCCATAGGTCTAAAAAAAATCGCCTCTTCTACATCTAATTCGAAAAATTGAAAGCCTTTATGGCTATTTCCGTTCACATAATAAAAAAAAATAAGAGTGCCTAACCTCATCAAGGGACCCGATTTCGGCGAACGAGCGCTTTTACCGTTTCATTCAACCATCCCAGCAAGAATTCGGCGCCTGGATGAAATCAGGTTTGGGGCCAATCATCCAACCAGCTGGAGCTTTGCATTCCTGCCCGTTGAGTCATAATATCTGACTGAGGTTATTGTGTCTTACCTTCTCTCCCGTACGCCGTAGGAGTGAGTACAGGTATTAAAGGCCTACACTGCGTCCATTACCGACATACTACTCTATATAAACGTTCCCTGCTGCTCTACGGCCTCTCCTGACATCTTTATTTTTAAGTCACTTAACGTCAGTTTTCTTTCTCTTGCGCTTCGAATATAAATTCCCAGGGCGCCATTCTTTTTGAGTTGACGTCGTTCGTCTTCCCGAGATGGCTCTGTCAAGATTACTGTTTGTGGCTTTCTTCAACAACTTAATCCTGGGCTAAAACGTGTGCAACATAAGGATTTAGTCTTTGGGAAGTTGCGCTCTAGTTGCGGTTAGATTTTTTTTTTTTCGGTATCAAATGTCTTATTTTTGTGTGATTTAAGTTTGATTTTGAAAAACCTTGTTTTTTTTTTTAAACTTTGTGCTGTTAGTCGACTTTCTAATTTTAAGAGCTTTGGGGTTCTTTTTAGACATATATTTATTTTGATAGAAGATAGGATGACTCTTGCTCTTATAATCTTTCTGTTTTATGTTGTCTGTATCGTGGAATAATGCTATTTTTGAAAGAAATCTCTGTAATTCAGTATGTAATTTAATAAGAGATCCTTGGAAGTATTCTTAAAATGTGATAACATTTGGTGAAGAAGAACCGGTATAGAAATTCATAAAATTTTTAAAGAACCAGATATTGATAAATTCATCGCTGTGCAAAGGTTGAAATGGGCAGGACACCTGATAAGATTGGATGGCAGTCGAATCACAAAAAAGATCTTTGTGGCCAGACAGTATGGTACTCGAAAAAGAAGACCAAGACTCGGGAGGATCTCTCTCAATTCCCCAGAAAAATATCTAAAAACTATTAATATCAGAAACTGGAAAAGTCAGGACAGTCTGCAATGGAATTCTTAGGAAGGTCAACAGGCTGTTGTGCCATTAAGGAAGGAAGGAATTTAATTTAAGACTGTCTATATATAAAAAATTTAAAGATTCAAAATAAACATACACACACAAAGAAACTCGCATTTTTTAAATATTTTTTTCAACTTGTTACCGAATATTAAATTCTGAATTTTCGGTTTTTAACTTCTCTAGATCCAATGGCGTACACAGGGATGGGGTTTGGGGGTTCAGACCCCTCCCATACACCAAGAAAATTTTGATTTTTAGTATTAAGAAAGAAATGCGCTAGGTGTTTTCCTCTACATATGGCACTGTCAACAGTAGCGCACACAGAAGTTTTACAAGGGGGGGGGGGAATCCAGGGTGCAAAATCCACCATTCTTGTATCATGCTCCTTTTGATTTTGCCGATTTTGGGGAACAAAAAGCAGTGAAAAACTAATTATTGAATAAATAATTAGTAATAATTAATAAAATTAATCATTAAAAACAAATGTTTAATTAAAATTTACGTATTATATACTTAAAATTATAATCAATCGGGAAAAAAATCAAGGGCTTTGGGGGGGGGCCGGACCCTAGGACACCCCCCTTTGTGTGCGCCACTGACTGTCAATTATCATTAAAAAGACGAGTTATATGATTGATACAATACATGAAATATAAAAATCTTCAGTTGAGCTATTAAAAAATAGCTGTAAATGAAGCTAGAATGAAAGCGTTTGAAGTTTAAGTAATGATTTTCAAAGTTATAAAACCGTTGAAAATTATATCGTCCCCCCCCCCCTTCATGTAGTATACAGTTGGAAAAGGAGAGGGGGATTTCTTTTGCCACTATAATCTTTCAGTAAATTTATTTTGAAATTTTTTATTTGTGCTGATTTTTTTTTTAATGATAATTTCATAACTTCATAAGTATGGGAATGCAAATTTCTGTCCACATATAGTTTATTTCAAATGTCTGTGATTGCACATTTTGTTTGCATTACTCTGGATCTGTATTTTAATGCATACTAAAACTCCCACCTACCGTGCTTAATGAATGTAAATAAAAATTTCCCTTTCGCCTTTGTGCACAAATGCTTGCAATCAGTTGTCTCTGACCCAATGTGAGGCGTAAACAAGCGGAATTACTTTTTTCTCCACAGACGTTGATTGTCATTAACCCTTCGGAACCAGTCTGTGTGTGTATCCTGACCTATCTCAGTCTATTGACCAATCTTTTTTTTTCCAACCTTAGGGAACTAACGTAATCAACATCAATTAAAATGACGCCCACAAGCAATTATCTGTACTTCCTTTTTCAAAGAGATTAAGCTTAGGCTTTCTTCGGGCTAGAGAAGACCTTAATGTGTTCACACAAAAAATGCTTATTACGCTCGGTTCTCCATTTTAAAGTTCTTCTCTTAAGAAAAGGTCAAGTTCTATTATATTTTTCAAAAGGACAAGTTTGTGATAGTGTGGCAGGAGAAGCTAAATGAGTTCAAAGTTTGTAATCACCCTTAATCGGCTTTGAGAAGAATCCTTTGAAATGATGAGTACTGAATTGCTAGTGGTTATTGATTTATGAGGTAATTTGATTTGTTCTTATTTAGTTTTATTTTTAAAAAATGTGTTAAGAGAGAGCAAAAAGTTATGAAATATATTATCTTGTATGAAGTAGAACCTGGAATTTTGAAGTACTCACAGTTGGAATTCTTGTCTGTCTTCTGCACTCAAAATAAATTTAATTCATTATTTTATTGTCAATGACAAATACTACAGTGACGTATTTAATTTTTTTTATATTATTTATTTCGTAGATATAAATATTTTTTCTTTTTATGCTTCTGGTGAAAATTTTTTAAAAAGTATGGACTTAAGTAACATATCCTCTTTCACAATTTGATTATTTTATATTGAAATCGTGGGTGCGTTCTTAATGGAACAATTTTGAAATCAAAGTATTAAAAATTGTTCTATAAATTCTCCATAATTCATTGTTGACCTTTTGCTATATACTCGCATTAAAAATTTTATTATATGAGTAGTACCTCATGGTAGAACAATTACGAAGTTAATCCAAAAAAGCACAGAAAAATCGCTTGTTCTTGCAATTGCAATAAATTTTTAAAATGATCCCTTATATCCTTTTCTGATAAAATCGCAAGCAAACGTTTCAGTGATAAAATATGCGAGAAATGAATTTGCATTGTAATGGGAAATAAATGTTAATTTATCCTTGACTTAATAAAATTATTCTTACACCTCTCTATAGAACGCCTACGATCTTTTCGTACATTTTATTAGTGTTCCCCCCCTTGTATAATCTAACTTAACTTTAACTACTTCAGCGTACCACGACTTGTAGAAATTTGTGGATTTCGATAAGAAGTACTTATACGTTTATTATCGGTTCCCATTGTAACGGGTGGTCTGCCAGATGTGAAACTTGACCACCCGTTGTGTCTACGCAGGGTTTCGTGCAAGATTACCACAAGTGGGTGATTTTTTTCCCTTTGTGGTTTTCTGGATGAACGAGTCGGATCCTTTACTATTCATGGTATCAATTTACCATCCTGTCCGTGTTCGTGACCACTTTATAGGTATGGGTCTTGCGAACTTATTCCCTGGATGTTTCTCACACGCAGTCGTGATCGCATTTCACTTCAGTTTTGTTTACTGCATTAATATTATTAATCGTACTCCAACATGTTTGTGATGCATCATGAAACAATTTTTAATGTGTCGCTACTTTCTTGATGCTACAGTCTTATTTTATGCCTTGTGTAAAAATTTACGTGTATGTGTATTCCAGGATTTTAGGCTGATATATATTTATACAACGAAGCTTTTAATTCCTGGCTTCCTTCTTTCACTTATTGTTACTTTTAAATCCCTGCTGTTAATAAATGTGGAACTATTGCTGTGTGTGAAACGAAGCCCTGTTGGAGTGTGGAACCTACAATATATCGCATCTTTTTACCTCTAGTTTATTTGTAACCATAAATTCCAGATTTCTTCCTGTTTTTATTTGAAATTGGATATTATTCCAGGTCATTAGTTATTAACGCACCATATTGAAATTTACGAAACTTTCCAATGCTGTGATTATAAAAAAAATTTTTTTTAAATATTTTGTTAAGGTGTTGACGTCTCTTTCGTTACTCCAGCAGCAAACGAACCACTAATGGAAATCTTCGGGCATATTAAACTTGACGGCAAGTGTGAATTCGCAGCAGCAGTTTGTAAACATGGGGTAGGAGGAAAAACCAGTTTTTATTTTCCCGCTTTAAAAATAAAAGTAAAACTAAAAGATCAAAGTAGAAAAATCGCGTTCGCAGCTCATTATCTGGTTTGAAAGGGGCCCCAAGTAGAAAGTGTTTGTTCTGAGCGTATTCAACTAAGTCGATAATTTCGACCGACCGCCATGGTAATTTATATTCCCTCCCCCCTCTCTCTTTGCATCAAGAAAAGAAGGAAACAAGGCTAGCTGTGAACTCGAACCATCCACGCCCGTCCAGGCCTCACGCTATCGGGTTTCTTTGATCTTACTGGGGGAAATGTTTACGGCCGTGAATAGTAGAGGTTCTCTTGGAGGGCCCCCTTCGCATTTCGTGCCCGAAATGTGCTCTTCCCCCTCCCCTTTTGAAGAGGAAGAGGCGAGGGTCTCCTTTCCTTCCTGGCTGGGACACTGGGTGATTGGATAATACCAGCTAGTTTCTGATTTCGGCTTCTGAGGAAGGCTGCACGGCGCCGTATGTCGCGTACGTGGGTGTCGCAAGGTGCTGCACTTGAAAACTGTCAGCTGCTGTATGTTTTCTGTTTCTGTCTGTGCAGGTAGGTGTGTATGTATGCTAGCGAGAACTGATGAGTTCCTGACGCTTTGTTGAAGATGTAAGAGTGAGATAGAATATGGATAGGTTGTTCAACTTTGGGTTCAATTGTGATGTTTAAAAATATCATCTGGTATTAAATGAGCCTATAGAATGTCGGATTTTTTTTTTAAAAAAAATAATAATAATGTTTTGATTGATTGATAGTTCTTAAGGTTAATGCTCTTTAGTATACAAATCTTTGTAAATAAATTTAAAAAAAATGATTTTAAATGAGATGGGAGTTTTCAATTTCGTTTGATGTATAAGTTAACGTATTTATATATGTTGTATTGAATATCTCCTGTAGAAGTTAAATTACGGATATTTCAAACATATTGTCATTCATAACTTTTTTGTTGTTTGTTGAAATTTGTAGCATTGTCAGAATGTCAATTACATGTTTTTGTTAAAAGGTTGAGAATATTTTATTTATATTATATATCTATGCATTTTTAAAGCACAATGAGGTGGGGGGATCTGGGGAAAACAAAAATTTTTAACAACGAAGTTTTTTTTTTTTTTGCTTCAAATTAATTGTGTATGAAAAATTTATTTTAAATGAAGGTTCTGTTATTGCAATTTAAATGATAGCAAACAGGAAAAGTCTTGAATGTCACTTTTGTGTTTTGGCAATTTTTAATACCATTTTGTTTAAATTTATTTTGGTATATAATCCACGCAGTCGACTGAAATGTTCCGATATTTGCAGAAAAATAACATTATTTCCCCCGGCCCCCCAACGATTTTTGGAAAATTTTCAGTTTAATATCTATATTATTTATTTGAGGTGCATGCTTATGATACATTTAGACACGTGTTTATTGCCAACAAAACTAAGCTCTTGTTCAATATTTTTTCTACAGTTAGTATATTTTTTTTAAATAAAAAACGATTTTTCTGTAGTGAGAAGTATCAGAATTTAGTGGGGATACCTCCGCATGACACGTGCAGCTCACGTGTCCCCGTCTATCCTAAAAATAGTAGCCCTTCCCCTTCCTGTTATTTCCGTTTCTCATTGAGAAAACGGAAGAACCACTGATGTTCGTCTATCCCGCCGCTTCAGGTACTCGGAGAGTTATGTATTCGCCCTCCCTCATTCTTCTATCCCATCCTTCACCTTTCTTTTTGCTGGGGATTTTCTGATATTAGTCATCTGGATTCTCTTCATTCTTCATCATTCATGAGGAAGGGGGATTTTTTTTTCTTCCTTTTCTTTCTTAGTATCCCTCGTGACTTGCGAAAGTGAATTTCATTTGTGGCGTATTTGCTAGTTTGCGTGTATTATTGCTATAGGCTGCAATGAATATTACATTGACTCTGTCTATTAGGAAGGAGGCTGGGGGGAAAAAACAAACAAACGAAAAACATCCCAGAGTTGTTTTACGTTCTTCGTGTTTTCCGTTATATTCATATGCAGATTAAAAAAATTGCACGTAAAATCTATTGGGGTTTGGTGTCTTTACGTCTTAAGAATTTTCGAGGCCCTGGGTCCCTATATACAAAAGTAGGCCCTACCTGTGATCTTTATAAGTAGACAGCATATAGTATGCATTATCAAATACTCGTTCAAATGGTAATTTGAAGCAAATAAATTTGCAGGATTCTCTATCTCACAAACCAGTTCGACCGATGACCGCCTTTCAACTAAATGAGTTCAAGGATTGTTTATGGTATTAAGCATAGACATGGACGGTCATCACATAATAGTACAGTCCTGCCACTTTTGCCAGTTGACATACAGTTTGAAATTCCCTGTTTTTTGGAGAATCGGGAATAATATTTACCATTAAAATGATCCAGATCATGATCTTATTAAGACTTGAGTCGAGAACGAAACGCGGCCCTCACGGAGGGTCGAGGCCCAGTTGGCCCATCCTGTTAGACATCCCTAGGTGTAGAAGTTTGAAAAGCGAGTTGATAGTTCAAGTGTTGCCATCGTTTCTGAACTAAAATTACAAGATCTATTGCCAATAGACCTCGTATTGCTTCGAGTGATTGAGAGTGTTTATTAACGTCACACTATAAAGCAACAAGAGGGCTATTGGCGACTGACCTCATAATTTTGAACCTTTTTCAAGTGACAAATACGCCATCTTAGCTGGTCCAGATTCGAACTCATGACACGTCGTTCCACCAGAGTCCATGGCCACTAGGCTACCACTGCCACCGTGTTGTTTCAAAGCGTGACGTCAGTAAAACAATCAAGAGTGTTAAAAAATTTTGTCACTTTTTTTCCCATTGGATGTTTATTAGTGTTTGATAAATGAACAATTGTGGAACATAAAAAAAAAAGTGTTGGTACTCGTCTGTTTAATAATGTGCATTAAGCCTCACGTAAATCGATAACTTCTAAAAATACGTTACTTCAACCCGAGACAAATATGGAACCAATTTTAACAATAGGTCTTACCTATTAATTGCATATCCTTACTAATACTGTATTGTTCATTGTGATTCGAAGTCTCTACTCTACTTTTCTTCCATTATCGCCTGTTGGACTACTAGCTATTCAAATTATACGTTGAGATCAGAGAGTATAGATAGTAAGCGTCAATTTTCATAAATCGTGATGTTTTCTTTAGATTTATCAAAAACAGGTCTTTTACCTTTGAAATTCGACTACAGATAGCGTTATACTTTCGTGCTGGAAAATTTTCTTTTGTTTTATGAAGAGGTACAGACACTTTTCTTAGAAGAGTAATTTGATTTTTTTTTTTTTTTCTTTTTTTTTTGAGATTTCAACGGAAATTGCTGCTACGCTCTTCTGGAGCATTATTTTCCAATTGGTTTTCATTTTTGTCATTCTCTTCCGAGATTTGAAAAACTAGATTTGTGATATTTTTAAAACCGTTTTGCGATATAAAACATACGCATATTTTTTTTTTAAATTTAATATTTGATATTATTTATAGACGAAATATGATCGTTTATTATTTTGCATTTTTTTTAAAACTTTTTTCCCCCCTCATTGGAATGTTTTTTGAATACTTCAATTGGGATAATTTTGAAATTTTTTCGAAATTTGTTATTATTATTGAAAATTTTACCGTTTTTTGGAACTGTTAAGTAAATATTTTGTTGAATGCAAAATAAATAGCCATCAAAATACATTTCGTCTATCAATTTAATATCTTATTCTTTTTTTAAAAATTTTTTTTGAAATAGTTGCATATTTTCTATTTTCTAAAATTGCTTTATAAAAACTATATATATATATATATTTAGCAACGTTATTTAAAATAGAATTTTGAACGGCTTTTTTGAGCTTGCATATAATAATTTGAACGGTAGTCAATCTTTTCATACTGTTGTTTGAAAATAGTTGAAAAAATGTAAGAAAGTGCATATTGATTTTCCACTTCTTCGCCGAAATTAATATTTCTGTTTTTATCCTTGTCAAGATCAAACTAAATCAAAGGACTAAATCAGAGGTTCCCAAACATTTTTGTCTCATAGACCCCTTGCCATGTTTTCTGGTTTGTGGTACACCCCTGCTTACCTAATATTGAATTTTTTCAAACTTATCAACTTAAATGTCTTTTTGACAGCTGGTATAGAACAACTTTAAAAGATTTGAATTTTTAACTGTAGTGATGTAAAGTGATTCAAATTTAAGAAACACATGTTACAATTAATTAAATAAAAATTTAATTAATATATGAAACAACTGAATAGCAAATAAATGCTTTGATTGGGAAGGATGAATCTGGTGCTTCAATAACACATTTTTAACATTTGGTACCAATCTTGTCAGGTTTAACTCTAAAACTCCTTGGTGTGAGTAGTGTCCAATCTTCTCTCTCTCTTCTTTTTAGATTGGCAACCGCGCTGAAACTGTTTCTCATTAGGAAAAGCAATTAAAAACTTTCTCAAGATATTTCATAATTTGGGATAAATAACAGGTATAGCGCTGGATTGATGGTCCTTGTTTTTATAAAACTTATTCTGTCACCTGTATCTGCAAATTAAACTCATTAAATTTAGTAAATAAATCTATTAAATAGCTAAAACCTGGTTTCCACTTGATTTAATTTTCTTTTAAAATTCAAGTCACAATCTGGTTTAATGTGAGTCATTATCGTAGACCCCCAAATCATTTTATTGCTGACATGGACCCCTTTCCGGTCGTCATAGACCCCTGGGGGGCTATATAGACCACTTTGGGAATCACTGAACTAAATTCATGTGACGTCTTAGTCACATGATAACGACAATCACGTCACACATGATAACGCCAATCACGTGTTTCCAGCTAATCAGTTTATGCGCTTCGTTGTTGGCAACTTCGCTTGTCGCTTTTTGTGGAAACTTCTTGTTAAAAAGTACATATATGTTAATAATAATAATGCATTTAAACAAAATGCACCCAATTTAAATATACACATGTAGTATAAGAATTTTTTCAAAAAAATTGGAAAACCTTTTGAAGATTTTGACATTTGAACAACTTAAGCCAATTTACTTATTTGTAATTGGTATCTAAATTTTACGACTAGAACAAGTGCAAGTGTAAATTTAGGGTTTTTTTTTTAATTCAATGGAGAACACGTGATTATATTTATCATGTGACTGTCATGAATTTAGCCCATTGTGTTTGAAGCCTCATTATTGAAATTATCATAAAAAGTTCACTTGAGTCGAAATCTCTCATCCATGCAGTAGTATGTTCTATATATTAAAATACAAGTAGGTTACAAACTCATTTGAATGCTTTGTAATATTTTGATACTCCCACATCTTTATTAGCACACCTTGCAAGTCCTTGAAAAGTTGACTTGAGGTTTTTTAATTGCAACCGGTGCTCTTCCTACCGACCTCGGCGTTTCTTCGTTATTTTCCATCTCGAACTGTTCTTATCGTGTCCATTTGTTTAAACAGTTACTCGAAAATTAGATAATATCGTTACCTTTCCCTTGATCTGGGACATTAAAACACTTCCGCTCCTGAAAATACTTCCACGAAATTCATTCATTGATCATATTAGCCGTTTCTTGTAGTCAAGATCTAGGCCAAGATGAATTCCGCTAACAATGTTCCGATATGGCAAAAAATAACTTTTTTTATTTTCTGTTTCTAATTTTATTACTGTAATCAGTGAAAGAAAAACAGACTGTATCTGATTTTTGAATTGAAAAATAGTACCTTTATTTATTTGTAGAAATAATCTGTTTTAGGAATTTGTTCCTTTCATCTTTCTGTATTTGTTACCGCTTAAGTGTGGAAATCAGTTAACTTGCACGTTAACTAGGGTGATCGGTTAAAAAGTGCGGCAAAAATTGTCCCATTTTCTCAAATTACCTAGGTAATCTGTGAATTACCTTGACAATCTGCATGTTACCTATTAGACATTCGATAATTTGCACATTACCTACTAGACACTTGTTAAAGTGGAAGTAAGATTTTAGGTGAAGCAACAGCTATGTTTCTGTACGCTTAAATTAAATTTTGTTTATTTTTATTTATTTATTATTTTTTATATCTAAAAAATCAAGTTAATATGGTCGAAAAATCTGTACGTTAGTTAACAGAATCAAACATCAATCAACTGAAAAACTACAATACAAAGAATCAAACGGTTTAAAATGTTATTGTAGTGTAATGTAATGTAAGGAAAATGAAGTAATGTTATATATTTATCGGAACTTTTTCATTTAGTTGGTTTCCAAAAGATACTGATTGTCTTAATTAAATTTATTATAAATTAAGAGATAGTCACATCAACTCTCTGACCACTCTGTCTCTAAACTTTTGAGATAAATTATTCTCTGATGAGTCAACGTTCAATAAAGATTCCTTACAGAAAAGAAATGAGAGAAACAAACTTTAGAACTCTCTCTTTAACTAGACGGAAACCGCTAATGTGAAGATTACCTAGTTAGAATGCGGATCACTTAATCTGCAGATTAACTGGGTAATGTGCACATTAACTGCTTTTAAGCTTTTACGGTAACATGTCTTGTTCTGATTTGTACAAACTCTCTCCTTTATTCGTGTCGAGCTGACACTTAAAGTGATAAAAAATATTTATGCTGAACTGTCACTTAAAAAAAATAAGGACAAGAATTTTTTTATCTTCCACAGTGTATTTCCATGAGCAAAGTTTTGGAATACTTAGCCATCAATCTGTCGGGTTGGGATATTATGACGAAATTTACGACAGAATTTGTTGGATTGTTTGGTTCACTCCTTATTTCTTTAACACTGAAGAATGCAATCGATGCGCCCTATTTGGTACAACCTTATTTCTTCCAAGTGAAATAAGCACGACAGCATTCACGCGCGGTTGATGTATGCCATATTTAAATCCGTGGTAGATATATACAACAAAAGATATGCCAAAACTGCTTTCGGAAGGAGTTATTTTTTTGGAAACGTGAATATGTTCGAAAAAATCTCCGACATAAATTGCTCTTCAATTTTTACATTTAAGTTGGAATTTATTATTATAAATGTATATAATGATCTCTACATTATATAGATTTTTGATAGTTACTTACAGAAATTATGTGTTGATTTTCATTTTCGCAATGCTCTAAATTCACGACGGTCATATGATTAGTGCAATTACGCGTTCTATATTGAATTCAAACCTATAACATTAACCTTGTTATTCTACTTGTAAAATTCAAATAAATTTTAAAGTTTAGTAATGGGCTCAATTCATGTGATGTCATAGTCACTTGATAGTGAAAGCCACGTGATACTAGCCAATCAATTCAAAAACTCATGCGACGTCATAGTCACACGATAAAAACTATCTAGTGTTTCCAGCTAATCATTTCACTCGCTCCGGTATTGCCAAGTTTTGCTCTTTGCAGAAACTTAAAAAGTACATATGTATGCAAAATGCATTTTAATTAAGTATAAATATAAAATATGATTTTTTTTTTTTTTAATTTAAAAAAAATCTTTTTGAAGAATTTTCCCCCCTAACATTTAAACATCTTTACCCAAATATAAAATTTGAAATTTTATCTTGAGTTTTACAAATAGAACAACAAGTACAATCAGTTTAATGTTTGTTTTGAATTCAATGGAAAACACGTGTTTGTTTTATCACGTGACTTCCTGAATTGAGCCCATTCGATAAATATAAAGATTCTTCCAAGAAATTTTTCAAATTTTTTTTAAAAAAATGTTATACGTGCATTTATTTGTTAATCGAGTGCATTTTGCTTACCTATGTGCGATTTTTTTATTGACAAAAATGTACTTTTTAAAGGAAAGTTTCATCAAGAAGCAAAAGTTGGCAACAACGAAACGCATGAACTGATTGCTGAAAACACGTGAAAGCATTTATCGTGTGACTATGACGTCACATGAATTTAGCCCATTGGGGGTTAAATTTTTGCAGAATCAGTGTGTCTATGAAAACTTAACCTGATTTTAATTATGGTTTGAAAGGAAGTCCAAAAATATGTATCTTATCAAGTGTTTTCTAAAGTGATAGCTCACATATCGCTATGTAGTGTTCATTTCGTGTTTATGCATACCATGCAAGAAGCCCGCTTTGATCTTATATTATTTCTTCCTCTTTGAAATTCGATAAGTAAATAAACATATTTTGACTGATAAATGAGCTTACGTTATCAATTAATAATACACATGACAGTGCAGAATGCTTTGCATTTACTTCCTGCGTTACGAGTAATTAATAGACTGAAAATGAGAGTTTTCGGATTCATTATTCGTGATGACAGAAAAAAAAATTGTTTTCGTTCCTTTTGTGTGATAATTGAGATGAAATAAATCATTCTTTGCACACAAACACATAATGGTTTTCCTTGTAGCAATTATCCCTGCATGGTCATGTCTTTATGTAATAATATTTTAATCAATAACCCGTTCGAATTTTTTTTACATCACAAAATTTATGATTTGTGCATGATTGATTTATGTCTCTCTTTCTTTTCTCTCGATTTTTTACAATTTCTTGTTGAGGAATTTATTTGATGCGGAGAGAAGAAAGCTCTTGTTTCTGAATTTTTATTTTTAAGTGCAGTTGATTGCTCCGGTAAAGATATTTTTACGACATTTTAAGTGTTAAAAAGAAATCAAGAACTCCTTTTACACGCTGAGATTTTAAGGATTTTAAGTGGGCAGTTTTCTTTCTTGATATCACAGATGAATATTCTTAGAGATCCTGAGATGTACAAAATTAAGATTTCAAGGGCATCTGCTGTCGTATTCTGATACGAAATACGCTGTAACACATGCTGCGTTCAAGGTTATTTTTTTTAAAACTGACACATATTTTCAATCTTGTACATTTACGAGTGTATACTTGGAAAAAACAATATATCGTATAAAGCCATAAGTTACATGTCTTGTAAACCAGTGATCCCCTACCTCTGGTCCCCGGACCTGTACCTGTCCGTGGATCAAATGGTACCGGGCCACCCAAGGAACATTAAATTATTTCCATTTTATTTACTGTTGTGTATTTCAATCGAGTTTATGCGACTTTCCACTTTATATTCATTTTTTAGTGTAACTGTACACTATTTTATTCTGAAGACATGTAAATGAAATGAAATTAAAATTATTAAGTCGAAGTAGTCTAAAATATAAAAAAAAATCAACGCGTCCCATCTTCAGCAGGCCGCAGTAAAATTATCAAACGTTGACTGGTCCGCGGCGATAAAAATGTTGGAAAACACTGTTGTATAATCACTTATATGAAGAGCACCTTGTTAGATCCCAATTTACCAGTGTACAAATATTAATACTGAAATTATTACAATTGAATGATTTTGATGTTTGTGTAGGCTATATGAAACAGGACACATAAGCATGCTGTTGCGTGTACTAAGAACTTTAATATTGAAAATAATTTTAGAGAGGGAGAGGGATTATCTCTAAAGTTAAATACTATTGACAAGTTTTCTCTTTGTGTGCCAAGTTCTCAAATATCAATGGCATTCATCTTAATTATTTATGTGATTCATAATTCTATTGTTTCTTAATGGCATATATGGGGGCAGTAGCTCACACAGGAATTTTTAAGGGGGGGCGGGGGTCCGGGGTCGAAAGTTCACCATTCTTGCAACATGCTCCTTTTGATTTTGTCGATTTTGGGGAACAAAACACAGT
>BMAV01009827.1:66805-82667 GCA_019973955.1 Trichonephila inaurata madagascariensis | reverse complement strand
GGCCGAAATTTATGTATAATCTGGTATTTGAACTTCAATAATTACTAAAAAGTTGGACAACTGTTCCTTTTTTTTCTTTTTTTAAATATTCTATGAGTAGTTGAAAGAGAAAAAATATGTGTGTTAATCTTACTAAATTATATATTTAATTTGTGTGTGTGTGCATAGAATTATATAGTCTGATTCAGTGGCGTAACGGAGAGTGTTAAGCCTTGCCCCCTGCAAAGTCAGGGTTTTGGCCCCAAGCCGGATCTTACAAAGGATTGCAAAACCATAAGATAACATAGGCTTTACCCCCCCCCCCCCTCCAGTGATGCGGGGGCGTACGTTGCACCTCAGGTCTGATTACATTGTTTGAAATATGAAGCTCTAAAAAAAATTTTGTAATATAGTTTTTATTTGAAATTTAATTTATGTAATTCTGAATCCTTTTTTAATTTCAAATTATTTTTATTTATAGGGTTACCTGAAACATATTAGTAATGCTGAAGAAGCACAAGTTAGTCACAAATATTTAAAAGATTTATTTAGCAATATAGAAGACATATATATATTTAATAGGTATGTATTTTTTATTTCTAAGAGTCATTCATTAGGATCATTATCCTGATTTAGTTATTATTTTTATACTTTGAAAAAAAAAAAACAAATCTATAGCAGTTAATAAGTAAATGATGATATATAGTTGTGATATAGATTTTTAAGTTAATGCATTCGTTATTTTCAAATTCATTTTTCTTTCCTATATTAAAGTGTTTTTTGTTTTTGAATGTTTTATTTTTAATTTTATTTCAAATTTTTTTATCAGAATTCTCTTATTTTACTTTTTCAATCAATATATAAATGTTTCTTATTTTTTTCCAGGTTATTTGTTGATGAATTGGAAGCATGTGGGCTGGATCCCGTTGCGGTGGCAAGATGTTTTGTAAAAAATAGTAATGGTTTTGAAGTATACACACAGTACTGCACTAACTATCCAAGGTAATTAAAGTTTAACATATATTTTTATTCTGAATATTTATGATGAGTTTTTCTATCGTTTTCTTTGTGTTCTTAATATTTTATTTTCATTTTACTAATTCAAAGTTTCTTTTAAGACAATGTAGAAAAAGAATTTAGTAAATTAATTTCGTCAAGAACAAATGCAAGAATTTTCCAAAATCATTGTTTGAAAATATTATCCCCACACACACACTTTTTTCATTTAAAAGAAATTAGATTTTTTATCAGGAAATCACATGATAATATAACAATCAGTTTTGGAAATTTGCAAAAATTTTTGGAAAATATAAAAAGTTAATTATTTTAAATTGATATCAATAGTAATTGCAAAAAATATAACTACTTATAAATTCCAAAATTTGTACTCCTTTATATGTTGAGTTACAAAATACAATAATAATAATAATTAATTTTTAAAGAGCTTATTAAAGAAAACAAACAATTTATGGTTTTACTGCTCATTCTGGTTCTTAGCTTTGTTATGAACAACCCGGGGGGGGGGGGGGGGCAGTTGATGTTGCAGGAATTATTTTCAAATCCGAAATAGGTACAGAAAAATGTATGAAGTTATTTTTTGTAAAGTTTCTGACTTATCATTCTTCTTTCTTCCTGGATTCCCAGGAAAGAAACACCTTATGTTATCATTAAAAAAACTACATGAATTTACTATTGTCAATTTTAAAAATTATATAAATGGTGTGATTTTTTTAAATTTCAATTATTTGTCTCAAAGTTATATATATACATACATATTATTCACAGTGCTTCATCTTTTCTTTCCTTAAATAGAACGGTGTCTGTGTTAACAGAGCTTATGGGAAATAGTGAAACTGCTGAAATATTTAAGGTAAGAAAATTTTTTTTCTTACTTTCATTTTATTTTTGTCGTAATCATTGCTTTTAATATATTTTTAAAATTCCAATAGTGTTTTCTAATAAACAATGTTCTTTTCAGCTTTCTATTGTTCAAATTCGTTTGTACTCATTCGACTTTTAATTAACATAAGTGTAAAAACGTTTTTAATTGAGCGAGAATGATTTTATAAACATAAAAATGTGTTGTTAGAGTGATTACATGATTGTATTGGAATGGTCATACACTTATAAAAAATGTGTTTTTTCTCTTTTGTTTATAAGAAGTCATCTGAATTATTTTGAATAATAAATAATAATTTTATTTAATAAATGTATTACTGTAAAAAGGTGGTCAGTTTTTTTAAAAATGCTTTGTTTTGTGAATTTTAGGAAAGGCAGATGGCTCTACAACACAGTCTACCTTTGGGTTCTTATCTTCTAAAGCCAGTTCAAAGGATTTTAAAATATCACTTACTTTTGCAGGTATCATATTAATATTTGGCAATTTCTAGTTACAATCTTACCATTATAATCTGTAGTTCATCTGAATTGTTTTGAAATTTCTGAAAAATTTTGAGTATAGTTTAATGTTGAGTATTTTCTGTTATAATATAAATTTCCTAGGATAAATAATAAAAAATATATGTATATAATAAGTTTTATTTATAATTAGTATTTAATTAATGTTAATCTCATTTTTAGAATATGGTTAAACATGCTAATAAAGAGAGTGATGGTTACTGTGATGTAAAGAATGCTTTATCTGTCATGACTGGCATTGCATATCATATCAATGACATGAAAAGAAAACATGAACATGCAGTTCGTGTGCAGGAAATCCAGAGTTTACTGTATGGATGGGAAGTAAGTAAAGTATTTAAAATAAAATTTAAAAAATACCAATAATTCTCTACAAGTTTAGTGGTTTCCCTACTATAAAAATATTAATATAGGTAAAATATTTGTATAAAAATTTTAGTTAAAATGCTTATTTTTAGTTTTGAAAATTATGAAAAAAATAGCATTTTATAAGCGAAATACTTTCATTACCTTTGTAAACTAGAATATATATATACTTCCCAAGCATGAAAAAAAAAAAATTCCAATTTTTTTTTTTCTTCTGTTCCTTATTTGATTGGTTTTGAAGAAATATTCTAATCAGTGTTTATTATGGAATATGTTGATATATGTATGCATAATAAATTTCATTTTAATTTGATATTATATTTCTTTTAACGATCTGAAAGTTAAAAAGAATTTTATTTTTGTGTGTATTTGAAGTTATATTTTAAAAATATATTTATCAGGGACAAGATTTAACTACATATGGAGAGTTAGTGGCTGAAGGAGCTTTCAGAATGTATAGAGCTAAGGCTTTAAGACATCTTTTCTTGTTTGATAAAATGCTACTGATTGCAAAGAAAAAAGAAGAGGGTATACTGAGCTACAAAACACATATCATGGTAATTCGTTTTTTCATTTGTGCACTCTACTGAATATACTTATGTAATTTCATATTTAATATATTTTGTACTTAAATTTTAGTGCTCAAATCTCATGCTGATTGAAAGCATTCAAGGAGAACCCCTTTGTTTCCATGTTATACCTTTTGATAATCCACGATTTCAATATACATTCCAAGTAAGTTGCAAAAATCTATATCACTGTACTTTTGAAATTGTTTCTTAAGCGTATCAGTATTTTGCTTTAATCATATTTCTCTTTTATTAGGCCCGTAATGTCGAACAAAAGCGCGAATGGTGTCTTCAACTGAAAAGAGTGATTTTGGAGAATTATAATGCTGTAATACCATCTCATGCTCGTCAACTTGTAATGGAATTGGGTCAGAGTAAGCAAGAAGGTATAACTGTGTACTTGAATTTTTTTTTATTTAAGATTGTTCTGTTAACATTTTTTGTATTTTTATTTGATAATTGATAATTTGTCGCATAATTCAATCAAGAATTATTTTTGTTTTAAAATTTATCATACATTTTTTAAATATCTTTTATCTTAGGAATGTAAAATGTGAGCACTGTTTATGGTCTGCATATAAAGAGAATAAATTAAATTTTTAAAATTAATTTCAACCTTTTGTACTATTAAACTAAATTTTTGAGAAATGTATTCTAGGTTAATGAAACTATATTACTTTTGTTATATGCGTGAAATCGTTATTGAATTTAAACTATTTAACATTCAATGTTCTTTTCCTCCAATCAGACTCTGCTTTAGAAAAGAGCACTACAAAAAGACAGCTATCTGCACCGGAATATTTAGAAAAACGAAAGCAAGAGAGGAGAAAATCGGAACTAAATCTAAATCGAACACTCAAGCTGAAAAAAGGTAAAGCATTTTTCATGCTCATTCATTTTTTTTTTTTTTTAACATTATAGATAATTAAAAAAAATAGATTTCCTTTATTTTTTTTTTAAAGTTAACTTTTTATTTCTTTTGCAAAGTTGAATTTCTAAAATAGGAAACACATACAATATTAGTATTTTTGGTGAATTCTTTTGTGATTTTCTCCCATTATAAGGAAAATATTTATATGCAAATTTTTGCTTGCACCTTCAATCTTTTCTATCATTTATATAAATATAAAATATTTGTACAGTATATTTAAATTTTGATTTGCTTGAGATTTTCATTTCAACTTTTAGAATAATCTTGTAATATTAATTAATCATTAGTCTCTATAAGTTGCTTGTTACATTATAGCAGTGATCCCCTACTCCAGAACCGCAAACCTATACCGGTCTGTGGATCAAATGGTACCAGGCTAGCTAAGGAACATTAAATTATTTCCATTTTATTTGCTGTGGTGTATTTCTCTCAATGTGCAACTTCTTATGAAAATCATTTTATATTTCATGTTAAATCACTTTACACTCATTTTTTAGTGTAACTGTATTTTATCTGTGAAGGCATATTTAAATATCTAAAATATAAACAATCAATGTCCCACTCTCGACGGGCTGATCCGCTGTGATAAAAAGGTTGGGGGAAGGGGTCACTGCGTTATAGTATTTGTGTGTATTGTTTGTTCTATTGATTTTGTTAAGAACTATATATAGTACTTTTAATATGTTAAAATATTTGTGGATTTTTGTCTTGAATTCCTATATTGTGTTATTCTAATTCATTTTTCTTTCTTTTTCAGTTTTAAAGAAGGTAGGTCCTGTTTTGACTCAAGTTGGTAAAGTATTGATATTGTGTTACCTATGTGAGAGTATTTAAAATGTTGTTTAGTTCTTTATTTACTATCAAGCTAGCTAGAATAACTGGGGAAATTTATTGGATTACAGATTTTGTAATGATGATAACTACATTGTAATTTTGCATGTACATAGTTTTATTTAAAATATGTGTGGAAATCGCTGTTTTTTAATGTTTGTGCAAAATAAATATATTGCAGTTTATTGAAAGGTTTTGTGAAGGTATTTAGTATTGGGTACACTGAAATTTCTCCTTAATATTGTAGATGGAGTTTGTACTTTGAAAGTTAATTTTAATAATTAACATTTAAGGAATAATTTATGAAGACTTAAAATTGATCAATTCAAATTTGTGTATTGTGTAAGACTTAAAATCTGTACACATAAATGTGTACTTTCAACCCATTTTAATGTGTAAATTAATCGAAAGTTAATTTTTTTTCTAAAAAAGTTTCCCAAAGAACTGTTATAAAAGTTATCCATTTTTTACATATATATAGATGTTTGATGGAAGAGTAAAATTAATTTGCAAAACACATGCCTTCTCTATTTATTTAAAAATAAGTTTTTTTTTATTATTATTTTTAAAAAAATTCCAAATAATTTTGGACAAATCATGAATTTGTAGTACAAAAAAAAATTAGCTATAATAATAAATGGAAAACATAGATGTAAAAGTATAATTATCATTTCTATATAAAGTTAGTTCAGAATGCATGTTTAATGTAATTATAAAAAGAGCCTGTGTAGTTGCTTGCTCCACCTGCCATTTTTGGGAAATTTTTTACCCTTCTCTCTTCATACTTCCTCTTAACATTTTAAGAATAAAATAAATTTAGAAATTTAAATGTATTTATAAGTTGCTTCATACTTTGCATTTGAATTGCTTTTCGTTTGATGCATAGTAATTAAATATAAAGTATGTTATAATAATAGAGACATATTGTTCCTTTCACACATTTAAATTTACAAAAATTTTTTACTTAAAAACTTTTAGGAAAACTTGAAATTATTTTCATGCAAATAAAATACTTTTCGATATTATTTCATTAGTGTAATAATTTGTGGCAGATTTTAGTATAATTGTATATGTAATATACTTCAATTATATATTGTATTCTTTCCTTATTCAGATTTTTATTTTAATTTGTTGCAAAAATAAAAATTTTCTTCTTTTTTATTTGTTATGATGATGTAGTATACTTTATTTCTATGTTCATATGAATTGTTTCTAAAAGTATTTTCTTTTCTTTTCAGAGTGATAGTTCTCTAAGTAAAAATGTAAGTGTACATGTAGAATTTTTTTTAATTCTTTTATTAGAATTTTAAAAAAGTTCTTGTGTAATTAATATGTAAATATATTTGTAAATATTTCAAAAATCATGCAAAAAAATTTGTTTTAAATAAAAAAATTTTAATGTTTTATCCTAAAGATAATTAATTTTCAGGTAGATTTTAATTTGAATCTAGTCATCAGTTTATTTTCATGTTGTATGTTACAAATGTTTACCTATACATTGATACTTTTTGTAAATTTTTAACTGGAACAGTTCATTATTTTTAAATTTGATACTACTAATTGGTATTTTTTTGCATTTAAGTACAAGGATTTATTTTGAACTTTACCTATATATTTGAGAAAAAAAAGTGATTTTGTATTTTATTGTAAAATTTTTTTGAAATTAATTAACATGATTCCTTTTATAGAATCATGCAAATAGCAGGCATAAAAATGGCAACAGTCATGAGAACTGGAAAGATAATGATAAATCATCGTGGACAAAAAGTCAGGTATGTGATTTTTATAAACAACTCAAATGCAATTTTTGTGGGACATTTATTTTTCGATTTTTTTTTATCTTAATATTCATGTGTAATAATATTAATATATATATTTAATAAAATATAGCTTTTGTATTAAAAGAAATTTTTCACATAAAATGAATTTTAAAATCTTACTTTTGCTTAATAATTATGTAGCTCAATGTGTCTCTCAAATTTCTGTTATACCTATCTGTAAATGAAGAATATATCTTCATTAATTTGATAAATATAACTTCCTTCTTTATTTTGACTTTAAAATAAAAAGTTGTTATGAAATGATTTTATTGAAAAAAATTTTCATGTATAGTTTATATTTTTATTATCAGTTAGCAAATATATTTATACAGTTGAGCTTCCATTTAACGAACCTCTATATTGTGAATTTTTCTATACAGCAAACTTTTTCCTGGAATCAAGAACATTTCACGATTTTCTTTGTAAAATAACCTCCCTATAGTGAAGTGCATTTTCTGTATAGCGAAGGGCATATTTCTCAATTTTTTTTTCTCCCTATTTTTGAAGTATTTTTGGACATTTCGAGTTCTCTCTTTTAGCACATTTTTTAGTGGTCATGAACTGGTTTTATTAGGTGACTAACTCAACAAGAGCAATAGAATTCTAGACATTTTCTCCTAGAAGTGCAACCTTTAATCCGCATTGTTCAGTTCATTGGAAACATCTTCAATATCCCCTTTCACCCTCAGTGGAGTCTTGTGCCCTTGAACTAGTCTCCATTCATTTGTAGTATTGATCAGTCGTATTGGTAATTTCGTTTCTTGTAGCTTGAAAATCTCAAAACGTAAATGGTTGAGTATCAAAGGAAAAAGCTTAACTCTTTAGGAATGGGATAAAAGTGCCAAAAGAAACTTTTCTTGCAGTTTTTCTTTCTTTTGTATTTTAAAGATAAGATACATAAAATAAATATGTATTAGTTTACAAAAAGGTATGAATAATTACTTGTTTTTAATATACAGTGTTTATGAGTTTAAAATTTGTTTTATGTGGTTTATAAAGAAAATTGAAAGTTGAACCTCTATATAACGAATTTTCCATAAAACAAATTTTTTGGGGAGATTTAGCGACTTCATTATATAGAGGTCTGACTGTGTATATATATATATATATGTATAATTTTCATTAAATTGATTTTAAGTTAATATTTTATAAAAATTAATCAAACATATCTTTTTATTATAATTCACTTTATATTGAATAAGTTAGAACAGTTATTTTCTTTGTTTTATTTATTAAAAAATAATTGAAATTTAAAGGATTAATAAGAATGTCTTCCAAAATGTATCTAATACTATTCTCGCTTCTTTGAAGTAAACAACATACATATAATTCAATGTTCTTTATAGGAGGATGTTTGCCATAAGAAAAGGTGGTTGCTTGGTCATTTGGGAAACAAAGAGAATCTTTCTGATTGCTCTTCAAGTGCAAATTCTAGCATTCCTTTTAACAGAAGTACCAGAGCAAGGCACAGTCTTCCTGAACCTTCATTATCTCAGCGTAATGTGAGTAAAGAACGCCGATTTAGACCATCATGGCGTACTTGGACGAGTGTTCCAGAGGAAACAACAGATACTGAGAATGAGGACGCAGATTCAAAAAGATATGGTGAATATGGTTCATCTCTTTCGTATCGTGATAGAACTTATTCAGAAGCATCAGAAGAAGCATTTGATAATAATGGTGAATATGTTACTTTCTTCTATGCCCATGCATATGCAACTAGAGATATGCATAATGGAAATGCTGAATTACCTCGAAATGAAGCTGATGTGGAAAATGTATGTTCAGATATGGAAGATAAAGTAGCAGAAAATAGGGCATCACAATCTAAATTAGGGAGCAAGAATGCTACCGAAGAACCAGTTAATTCAAAACCAGAGCGTCAAAAAGATCAGGACTCGGAAAGTGGCAGCTCGGTGAGCTCCTGGAAGCAGAGCTCTGCTATTCGTCGTGTTCAGTCATTTACCGGTATGGCAAAAGCGAGGGTTGCCTCTTTACAGCACAATATATCATTTAAATACCATTCTTCATCAAACAGTGAGCCAAAATCAAAATCTAAAAAGTCTTCCTTGCCACCTAATGGAATATGCATGTTGCCATCAGACTTGAAAGAAACAAATCCTACAACTCCTGCTGCATGGTTGAAACAGCAAGAGGAACATCTAGCTGAAAGTGGGAAGAAAAGTGGATCTCTACCTCGAAGCTTCCAACTTGGATCAGAAAATGTACCTGGTGCATCAGAAACAAAACCTGCTGTTCTTACTGAAAATAATGTGTGCAGAATGAGATTACGTATGGATGGTCAAAGATCTCTACACAGTGAGCAACGTCCATTTACTATTGCTTCAGATAAACCTTCTCATGCTGATTTTGGAGATGATTTAGACTATGTTGTTTTAGACTACTCTCATTGCACAAATTCTGAATACGGCTTTTCTATTTGCAGAGATGGCTATGAGCAAGATACAACAACAGGATGCACAAATACACCTGCAGTGAGCATGGAAAATGTTCATTCTATTCATCCTGAGCTTAAAATATATCATCAATCAGCATCAAAGTATGCTACCTTAAAGCATATATTTTCACATATGGGCTCAAAAATTGCTGGTTTCAAAGCAACGTTAGTAAGTCCAAATTCGCATGATCACTCAAATCAAGAAAATCACTCGAGATCTCATTCTGAACCTTCGAAAAATGATTTCAAAAGATCAGGTAGTCACTCTAGTATTAAAAGTGAAAATGAAATAAATTCAAAACTGTTCCCTGCAAAAATCGCACATTCGGTTGCTAAAGCATATTCTTCTGTGATGAGGCATAAAAAAAAACATGAACTAAAAATTGGTGATAAGAAATCAGGATTAAAGAAAGAGAAAATTAGCATTGGAAGTTACAAATCTGAAAGCTCACTCATTGGTGCTAGAATGGCTCAGCCTTTGGAGTCAGAATACAGTGTGCCAAAATTGATTCTACCAGCCAAAATATTCAAAGATCTCCGACCCGACAGCTTATTTTCGGAATCTTCCAATGCTACTTCATCAAGTGATGGAGATAAAAATTGTATGAACGATGGTTCAGAATATCCTAAAATTGATGCAGATGATACAGTCTCAGAAGCTAGTGACACATCTGCTGACAGCTACTATGAAAGAACATTTGATGCCATAGAGAATGCGTTGGCCCACGATATATTTCGAGATTCTGCAATCTACAGTGATCCTGAAGATGCAGATTTCAGTGCTGTTGAAAATCCTAATATAGTAATTGGTTTGGATGAATCAAATCTAAATCAGCATGTAAATAACTCTGTTTGTTATCAAAATGGTGATACAGATAGTCTGTCCCCATCATCTCCTAAAATTATGTGCGCTCGACGGGTCAATCAAGCAATACTGGATAGGTTACGTATTTTGGAAGAAAATGTAAAATTTCAGAATGAAGAAGCTTCTGCCATTATAACTAAAACCAAGACTCCTCAGAAAAGGCTTGATTTAGATAAATGGGGGACTTTAGTATTAAGCAAGGACTTTGAAGAAAGCGAAACTAGTTCTGAACATTCTGCATCCACTGTCAATACTGTCATGGAATCTGGGCACAAAGTTTCAAAATCCAATGGAAGTGTAAACTGCCGAAGTCCACCAAGAGTTAAAGGTTGGGTGAAACATGTGGTTGAAAAATTGCAAGGTGAAGGCCAAGTTTGAAGTTGGCTTAGAATGCTGAGAATTTACCGTGCCTTTGCATCTTCTCTTGGAGTGCCAAAAACACATTGCATTTAATATATGCAAAATATCAATGTGATATATGTTTGAACATGAAATCCCCTTTATAAGGCAGTTAAAAGTCATTATTCATGAGTCAGAAAGCAGCTGAAAGGTTAACATTATATAAGCATGTATATACTTACTCATTGTTTTAAAATTAAAACTCTTTCTTGACAAATCTGTATAATTCAACTTCTAAGGCTTCATATGTTGAAAACCATTTACCACTAGAAATAGAAAACAAATATATTTTTTTTCTTGTGATTTATTGAAAGGATAACTTCTGTATTGTGCTAAAAGTTTTGGACCTGCATAAAATATCTGTATAATCGTTTAAGATTGATATGTGATTAAATGATAATAAGTTGTTGATTTTGAATACATTAACCCCAATTTTTAAATTCATTTTACTTGTTAAGTGAAAGCTATTAAAATGTAGCATAGATTACACAATTCATTAAAATTAATTAACATTTAATTTTTCTGTACCTCTCTTCCTGTCTAATCTATAAATTCAGAAGCATTCTGGAAGTTTTTGTAATAAATCATTACATTATAATATGACAGCTAAAGAGAAGAGGTTTTCTTATTTATTTTCCACATATATTTGTCTATTTTGTACTATTTATCTATGTACTTTTGTACCATTTAATGCATTATGATATATATCAAATATATGTGTCAGTTGTTGATACATTATCTGCTCTATTTTGTAGAATTTTTGAAGAAAATGTGTTCAGTAAATATTGGTGCTGTCCATACCCTTACCCATTATAATAATTTGAATGTAGGGTAAAGGTTTAACAAATAGTACACTAATTTATTAATATTAATCTGTGATACTCAATATTTGTCAATTATTTAAATAAATTCCTGCACTTCAGTGCCTTTTTACAACAATAAATAGTAATGTTACAGAGATGTTACTTTCCTGTTGAGGAATTTTAGGTATTTCGATGTATTGATTATTTTAACTGGATTTTTCCTTATTAGCAAACACATTGATCTTAAATGTTATCTGTAATTGTAGTTGAGAATTTTCTTTTTAAAAATTACTTGGTGAATGAAAGAAATAAAAACATAATATGGAATTTCATAAATTGTGTGCTAGAGATGATTTCTCAAATACATATTTTTAATGTTTAATATATTAATAATATAAATTATTAAAAAATTTCCTCAATTTTTTTTTTCAAAAATAAATAACTTATTTGCATATTGCAATCTAATATTATATTCTAAAAACGAAAAGTATGTACTTTATTCGAAATGTGATTTTTTACAGCTTTATTTTTTATTAAATTTTTATAAACTAAATGTATTTTCCTAATGTGTTGTATTAATAGTTTTTTTATAATTCATTTAAATTGTTAAAATTTATTCAGACTTTCTTGTGACTATGAATATGTCATGTTTATACTGTGAATTTTTATATATGTATGTGGGTGAATGTCAACTATTGGTTCTTTTGTATTGAAATGGGACAATAATTCTTCTAATTAAAGTTTTTTAAATATTTAATATTTTCTCAAAAGTTTCCTTTCAAATTAAAACTTTTAAGTAAAGGTCATTTGAATAAATCTCAGCTTATCGTAAATTAAACATACTAGTGTAATTTTAGAATTTTGGAGTCGTATCTTGATATCCTAAAAACATTTTTCTAGTCATAGCTTTTGTATCATATTTATATATAGGTTATATAGTTAGATAGTGTTTGAGAAAGAATTTACCATCTCTGTGTGAGAAATTTGTACATTTTACTAATACCATTGTCGTTCATATTATATGGTTGTCTACGGATGCATTTAAATCATCCACCTGCAGCATATAATTTAATAATTCCATTTTTCTTCAAATTGAATTTGGCAGCTTTTCTGTGTAAAATGTTTTTTCTATTTATTCTGATTAGTAACTTATAAAGTTATCCACCAAAGTTTGACAGCTAATTTAATGATTATTTTTATGCTCGCAAACAAAGTTTAACTTGTGTTATAAAAATCATTTTTACCATGATAAAAGGAGAATTTATTTCTGTCATAAGAATTTATGTTGTATTTGTTTGAAGGAAATGAATGAAGATTGTTTGTACATCCTATAATTCTAATTGATACAGTAACTCATTTTCTAAAGACTATTTTAATCCTGTATGAGCATCATTTAATTCTTGAAATGTTATGCAAACATATTTATTATGTTTGAAACATTGTATACATTTTGAGCTAATTATTAACAGATTCGGGTAGTGTGCCTCAATATTAATACATATCGAAGATATGGCAACTGTAGTCAATTTAGAACTGTTACAAAGACCTGCCTTTGGAAGTTAAGTTTTACAAAGAAAAATGTGTATTAGCTGAAGAGTTCCTATTGCTTCAGTAAAGAGCAAAATATATAGTTACAGCTAGCAAAAACATTTTTAATGTAAAACTTCTTTTTGATGTTACTGTATTTTATATGTAGATTTAAAAATTGACTTTCAGCATTTAAAACAAAACGTTGTTGGAATAAACCATCCGTATGACAATCGTGCATAATTGTATATATGTATTTTCTTATAATTATTTGTGATTTTTTTTTACTATATTTATACCTTTGTACATGATTGTAAGTAGATAATGCTAAAGATGCAGATTTTAATTGCCGAGTGATAGATGTACAATAATAATAATAAATGCTTAATAGAGATTAAATGTTGTTTCTTTATTTCTTCCTCAACAATGTGACATTTACAACACCACCACCTTTTGAAATTTGGACAATTCTCTGATTAAAATTTACACTTCTCATTCTTCATAGTTATGTGAAATACAACTCACATAAACCTACTTTTTTTAAATGCCTTATAAGCATTATTTAACATAATAAAAAAAAATTGGACACTTAATGACAGTAACTGAAATTTTTATATTGATTTGAGGTAGATATGAAAAAAAATTTTAGTTGAATATATAGATTTTTCCAGAATTGGTTTCAGACCCAGAGTTTATTTCAGGGATTTTAAGAACTAATTTTGAATGTCCCTTATTAAAAAAAAAAATTTATACAATATTTATTAAAGATATATTTGCATATTTAATTTGAAATAAGTTGTTAGTTTAAAAATTTTCGTCAGTTAAAATTGATAAGTCAGGTATGTTCTCCTCTTTATTTGAAATCATTTCATCAAAATGTAAACAGTTAAATAAATAGAATAGTTTTCAATATAGAATATGAATTTTAAAAGGTTAATTTATGATTCATATCTCTCCAACGATAATTAAATTAACTTTTATATATGTGCAACTTACAATAATGTTAACTGTAGTAGAGACAACTTTTATGGGAGGAATTTACATTTTAAAATAAATGTAGACTAAAAGTACGAAAGGGTAATCTTTATGCTATAAAAATTTGAAATCTCTTGGTGTTTGATATTCAAAACCCACCCTTTTATAAAACACAATGATTTTGTCCTTGGATAATTTATTCAAAAGAAGTCTCGTATTTGCAT
Source organism: Trichonephila inaurata madagascariensis (assembly GCA_019973955.1). Lineage (NCBI taxonomy): Eukaryota > Metazoa > Arthropoda > Arachnida > Araneae > Nephilidae > Trichonephila > Trichonephila inaurata. The sequence goes on along the minus strand of BMAV01009827.1, from coordinate 68,502 downwards.
TTAAAAAAAAAAGCTTGCCTTTTTTTCTGTTCCTAAAATGAGTGCAAGTTCTTACATATGATGAAATAACTAACTACAATCTTCGAAAAGTTCAGTCTCATTTATTAAGACTCAAATTCATTGTATGGAAATGCTAAATTGTAATTAATTTGTGAAGTAATATGTAAATAACATTTACATCAAAAAATTAAAACAGTGCATCAAGTTTTAAGACTCGTCCCACAGTGCAAGTTGTAATGGTGCCATGAGTGTAAATACGTTATAACCTCCATCATCTGCTGGCACACTGCTAATAAGTTATACACATTTAGTTAAGCACCTGAGAGAAGAGCGTTTATTGCAAAACTGAATTTTTTCATGTGGATTTTTTTTAATGGAGCAAAGAGCTGAAATTAAATTTAATGCAAAACTTGGCGAAAGTGCCTCAGAAACATGCCAACTCATGAAGCAAGTACAGTAAGACCCCCACTTAACGCAGGGGATACGTTCCATCAAAGTAGAGTGTAATGCAAAACAACGCTAAACGAGGCTATCTTAACATGTAAGTAATGGGGTTAGGGGAAGATGGTTAGAAAATTGGTTAGGTGTTAAATTTAATAATTATGTTTTTTTTTTAATATAAATAGAACCAAACATTTATTTCTTACAAAAATAAAAACAATATAAACGAATATATACCTATAAAAACAAATAAAATTCTAAGTCAGTCAGATCATTCAATCTATTCTGTTTCCAATTTTCTGCCCTTTTGTCAAGAAAGCATCTTGTTGAAGTTGCCAAATTCAGTGCAGCACTAATTTGAGATTGACGTTCACCAGAATCTAATCTTCTAATCACTTGCATTTTAGTTTCCAGTGAAATGCTTTTGGTTGCTTTCTTTTCTTGTTTTTCATTATCACCCATGATAAAAACTAAAGATCATAATATTTGTCACTGTATTAAACGTTATAGTATTATATAAATTTATACTTACAATAATGTCAACAAATGATAAAAATGCGTCCGTACAGCACCGCACCAGACAAACACAACTACACTGTTTCGGATATGTTGTGTACATATTTTGAAACCTACAATTTCGGGGAATCCCCGGGTTGAAATAAAAGAGCGCGAAACAGCGTTAAGCGGGGTCTTACTGTATACAGTGACTGTTGCTGTATCCGAACACGTTTGGAGTACTTTTTGACAAAATAACATATTTAAGCAATGTAAATGCTTTTTTAGGACTCAATAGCAATAAATATTAATATTTAACCAACAATATTTAAAATGAATTGATAAATTTCACAAAAATCACAATTACAAGTGAAATTTTAGCAATATTTTTGTAAACCTTCAAAGCAATTAGAGAAAAGAGTAATAAACTTATATTAGTAAAGTTATTACCCAGACAAAAATTAGATACATTTATCTAGAGAATGTACTAAAATTTTAATGTTTTATTAAAATTTGAAAATTTTACAGCTGATTAAGTAAACATTTATAAGAAAAGTCACTTTCTTTATGAGACCATTATTTAAACAACATGCCCTAACTCAAAAACTATTCGTACAATAAGAAATATTTTAGTGCATTCTCTAGAAAATAGCATTAATATCAAGCTGAAAAAGTTTTATAGAAATACATTTGTAATATTTTGAATTAGATTCACCATGATAGATTTTGAACATTTTAAATGCCCACTTCTGGTAGATCAA
>BMAV01009827.1:0-32439 GCA_019973955.1 Trichonephila inaurata madagascariensis | reverse complement strand
CCCCCAATAAATAGCAGTACTTTTGCTCATTCAATAGAAGTTTGCTTAAAAATTATCCAAGCTACGTAGCATTTGGTTGGGATTGCTTTCAAAAAGTGATTTTCTCTTGTATAACTTACCCATAAGAAAAACACAGGATTTGAATTGTTTAACCATATAAGTTAGCATCTAATTGGTTATTTATTTTTCATCTCACTCCAACAGACTGTTTATTAGTCAAAGTTTATATTCAATAACTTTTGTGTTTTAAATATTCAAATTCATTAAAAAATCTAAAATTTGTTTGAAATTTCAGACAAACAAAAGATTTAGGTAAACAAAAGATTTCAACATGTAGGTTATGCAAGACTTTTGAATAATGATGTAAGTTGCACTCTATCTTTATGTGTTAAAAGTGTTTATAAACATATGTAATCTTTTGAATTTGAGATTCATATAAATACTTAATCAGATTTATTACATTTATTCATCTAAAACCTTATAAAAATTTTGTTGGGAAGAAATAATTATTCTATATATAATTATATAGTAATATTTTAAATATTCAGTTGTCATTTTCTCTTATATATAAAGTATACTTACTTTTAGATATGCTTATTCAAAAAATTTTGCCTATTGAGATCTGAAAATTTTAAAATTTATTTAAGAAGTATTTCGATCTACTTGCAATATAATTTTGCCTGATAAATCTAAAGTAATCACATTGGTAAATAAATTAGTCAGGCTTAATAATGGGGTTGGAAGAAACTTGACTCTGATTTAGGAATTAGTACCTTTTGGAAAGCCTGATTTGGCGACGTTTATTAAGTATGAAAGTTTCTCTCTTTGTTGTTGTTGCAAGTACCTGAAGGCCAGCTGGGTTTTGTCTTTCAAAATATTTTCACCCAAAGAAAATCCAATATCATTAATGGATCGGAAAAAGACCTTGCTTGGTGAGCTTTAACAATTTAAGATTTGATGAGGGAAGGTTGCTTTTCTGGTAGATATTGTCAATCTTTGATTTACTCTTGTGGAACTTTTGTAAATGTAAGGAGGAAGGAAGCTCAGATGTTTTAAGGCAGAGGTTCTCGAACATTTCTGTTTCATAGACCCCTTGCCATGTTTTTTAGTATGGGGTAGACCCCTACTTACCTAATATTTAATTTTTGCATATTTATCAACTTAAATGTCTTTTTGACAGCTGGTATAGAACAACTTAAAAAGATTTAAATTTCTAACTGTAGTGAAGTAAAGTGATTAAAATTTAAGAAAGAGGCATGTTAATTAAATAAGAATTTAATTAATATATAAAATAACTGAACAGCAAACAAATGCTTTTAATGGGAGGGATGAATCTGGTGTTCCATAACAAAAATTTTCAACATTTGGCACCAATCTTGTGAGGTTTAACTCTAAATCTCCTTGATTAGTGAGGTCCAGTTTTTTTGTTTCTCTCTCTCTCTTTTTTTTTTTTAGCTTGGCAACCATGCTGAAACTCCTCTTCATTAGGAAAACCAATTAAAAACTTTCTCAAGGTATTTCATAATTCAGGATAAATAACAGGTATAGTGCTAGATTGATGGTCCTTGTTTTAATAAAACTTTTTCTGCCACCTTGTAACTGCAAATTAAATTTAGTAAATAAATCTATTAAATAGGCAAAATCTGGTTTCCACTTGATTCAATTTTTTTTTTAAAATTAAAAAGTCACGATCTGGTTTAATGGGAGCCTCTAATGTATACCCCCATTTACTCCTCATGGACCCCCTAATTATTTTGTTGCTGACATGGACCCCTTGCAGATCGCCATAGACCCCTGAAAGTCTATATAGACCACTTTGGGAATCTCTGTTTTAAGGCATGGGCCCAGAGCCTTTTTGTTTTCTTGATTTGGCCCTAAGATCATCCAAATAATTTTAATCATCTGTTTTTCCCGGACATACTCTTCGAAAAACTGGAAATTTCAAACTACATGGCAACAATGGCAAAACTACATTGTCATGTATGTGTAGGCCTAAGCCTACCACCATTACTTATTTACTCAAAAGTTGCAAAAATCCAATCGATTTGTTGTTAGGTTTGTGAGTTGTACACATTTATTTGTTATGGGTTACCGTTTGTACGAATCTTTGACAACATATTCTATATACTATCTGCTTAAAAGGATCATAGGTAAGTATGTATCTTTGCATAGGGGCTAAGGCCTCAAGAGGGGTCTTAAGACTTCACTGGGATATATAATTTGAATGTCATAAGAAATTAAAAGATTGAATAGTTTGATACTGTGTTGGGGATTTTAAACATTTGTATGTTAAAATTTAAATGATTTTATCTCAAAATAGGACAGAACATACCATAATATAGTATGAATCATTTTTGAAAGGAAGTACTGAAAAGAAAGAGTGCTTGTGTTCTTAAAACGTAAGATTTGGAATTTTTTTGTATCATTTGGTTATTTTTCAATAACTCTTTATAAGTTTAAAATAACTTATATAAAAAAAAAAAGTTATTGTGCCTAGTTCTTAGTGCCCTATATACATATAATTTGAATTACTAAAATTTCGTATAAAATTTAATATATATTGACTAATTTGTAGGGTGGCATTTATTTATTTTCTTATGTGTATATATATATATATGATCTATGTTAGATGTAATAATAATTTTTTAAGCTTTATTTGGAGCTTTTATAAACTCTACTTGCTTAATTTTAATACTGAAAACAAAATTTTAAAGCAGTTGAAACTTTTCTACTCTGATGTTTTAAGTTTTCAGAATTATCGTTTCAATATTTTACACTATTGTGGCTTTTTAGTTGGCTTATTTGGTTTTTGTTTAATATGTTTTAGTTTGATTTCAATTTCTGACATCTGTTTAAATGTTGCATTTACTGTGATTTCTATATAAATACCATCCATATTATAAAGCATTCATATTATTTTCGGCTGATAGATTAGAAAGCACAATCACATTTTACTCTTTTTTTTGTGGAGCAATTTCTCTTATGTTTTTGTTTATTTTTTCTAGAATTAATTTTTAAAGTTTCTTGATATTCAGTACATTGTTATTAATGTATTCAATTTCATGGATGTAAAATAAATAATAAAACCTTTTTTATGATAATCATAAAACTTCTTTTTAAAAAAATGTATATGTATATATACATTTTAAATTTTTGTCATCGTTCAAAACATTTTATAGTTTATTTTGCTTATGTTTAGTTTTTCATTTAAGGAAAAACATCTTTTTAAAGAAAAACTGGTTTTTAATCCATTTTTATTGAGAATGATACAGGACTTCTATAAGCTTTTTGAATATTAACGTCACACTGTTCAGCTACACGAGGGTTTTCGTCAATGGACCATGTAATTTTGAACCATGGTCAAGTGACATTGTCAGCATCTGAGCTGGTGGGGGCCGCCCGGTCTCCTAACTACTACACCAGTGGGAGGATATTTGAGCTCCCAACAGATTTAACGTGCATCGCTTCCCTACACAGCAAGTCTTCAGTGGTACTTGGCTCGAACTCTACATTGACCACTACGCTATCGCTCCCACCCTTTCCACGTTAGCCTAGTGGTCCCAGCCCATGGAAATGAAGATCTAAGTTAAAAAGGGGAATCACACGCAGTGTTGTAGGTTTTTTTTATGAAATCAAGAATAATACATTATAAATATGAATTCTAAAATGTTAATAAAAAGAAATATATTATAATAAAGAACTTAAAAAAATTATCCAGTTATCTGAATTTTAAATTGCATTTTTATTTTATCCATAAAGTTTTCTCAAAATGAAATATCAATGAAGGTTATTTGTAACAAATCACATCTAAAAACTGTTTAATTTTTTTCTTATTTTAGATGTTTGAATTAAGAAACAGTTTACAAAATTATTTGAATGTCTCTTTCTTAATATTCTGTCTTATATATACATACATATTTGTGAATGTTTTTCTTTTATAATGATTTTTTTTCAGATTTGAAATGCTTCAGCACATTTTGTTTAAATATTATTTTTCAGGAGTGCAATTGTAGAGTTGAGGTAAAATCTTTTCTTATTAAAACTCCATTTTATAAATATGATTCTCAAATCTTTGTATCTTAAAATATATTATTTTTAGATATGCTAAATAAAAATTTTTATTTATAAGGAAAAACTGTTAAATTCAAGAATTATTTCTTATTTTACCCAATATTATGATCAGTTTTGAATCAATATCTCATATATAATGAGGGTACTGTTATATATAACACACCATATCATTTTCAGGTTAAATAATATTTTACTATTGAGTTTTTTCACGTGAAATGCTTGTTACGTTTTTGTTTATGTGCCCTACCTCATGTCATGTTTAATTTTCTGTATGTATAAATATATAGTTTTCAGTTAATATTGAATTGGGGAAAAATAAATGCTTGTAAGTGAAAATTGTTAAAATAATGGGCTAAATTTATGATGGTCACATGATAAAAGCAATCACTTGTTTTTGACTTTATTCAAAACTGATATTAAACTAACTTGTACTTGTTCTATTTGTAAAATTTAGATAAAATTGCAAATTTAACAATTGGGTAAAGATGTTTAAATGTGAAGAAAAAAATTTCATCAAAGATTTAAAGTTAAAAAAAAAGTCTTATTTTTTAAAAAAATTAAGTATATTTTACTGACTTGTGTATGTTATTATTGTTGACAAATATGTGTTTTTTTTTTTTTTCAAAAAAAGGTTTTTGCAAAGTTGGCAACCACAAAGCACATAAACTGATTAGCTGGAAACACTTGATTGCATTCATCGTATGATTATAATAGTACATGAATTTATGAACTGATTGGCTAGAAACACATGTTTTTCTAGCCACATGTGATCATGACATCACATGAATTTAGCCCATTATATGCATATTTAATGTTTGGATGATATAATTTAACAGCAAATGTTTTATAAGTTTTTTTCATCTAAAAATGGTAACATTACTTTAATCCTCCCTCCCAAGAAGTATTGTGGTTTTACTCAAGTTTTATCACTAACAATTTTTAATTTGATTTAATGCAAAAATGATAATAATTTTAATAACTTGTGAGAGAATGTTTGGTTTTAGGATGTCTGTAAATGTAATGCCTTTACCCAAGTTTATGTGGACTTGCGAACTTAAAACTACAGTTAGGAAAATGAAATTTTTAAATTGTTTCTGAAAGTCTTAAGTATGGGTTTCCCAAATGTGGATTAATTCTTTAAAAAAAAGTAAATTTGATGTCAGTTGTATGGAAATATGGATTTGAGCTATCTGCACTACCTCCTAAAGTGCGTCACAATTCAAAATTTCTATTGTTAAGCCACTATTATATTTTTGTATTCAATCATTTCAAATATGTAAAACAGCTTGCTATATATATATAGTGTGTGACAATTGTAAAATGAGGTTTCTTACGAAGCCTGAATTTGTTCCTTGATGTTTTGTGTTAGTTTATTCTTTTAAAGAAGTAATGATGTACAAATAAATTTTTAATGTTAGTCTGGATTTAATCACATCCAATATATATATATATATTGTATATATAATTTAAAAATATACTGGAAAACTTTTTTAAAATTTTTCAATTCTCCTTTAAGGTAATAATGATTGTGTTAAACAGTTTGATTAAAAAAGGGTTTTTTTTGTATGATGCAGTGAGTTATTTGTCACTTTATATGTTTAATATTTTATAAGTTCTCATTTTTTATCTAGTAAATTTTATTTTAAAAATTATCAAAGTTACATGTACAGTGTTTTGTTTTTATTAGTTATTTCGGAATTCGTTGGGGTGATTGCTTTTGAAATTATATTACTTCACCTACCACAAATATTTTTTTTTGTATTTTATGTACAATGAAAAATTTGTGATTGCAAATAAAGAATATTTTTAAATTCTCTAATAACTATAAATTCAGAGCTTACTATGCCCTAAGCTTTTAAATAAATAATGATTGAGTAGCAAGATTATAATTCAAAAGCTCTTTTTTACCCCATTTATAAATGTTTCTTGTTTTTGTTTTAGAATGCTTATATAGAAAGCATTTTATTTTGTAAGATAAAATGTGTGCTGTTTAATTTTTTGTGCAAATATATTTGATTTTTTAAAAAAATTAGGCTATTTAAATTGTTAAATGTATATGTGTACAAAGTTTTCTTATTTGCATGTGACCTAAATAATTATTTAAAATACTCTATTATTAAAGGCTAACTCAAAAGTACAATTTCTTGAGAAAAAAAAAGTGTTCATGTTCAGTAATGGTAAAAAAAGGAAGAAAAAAAAAAGAAAAATATGGTTAAAATAAAGTATTTAATGGACAAATTTGATATTATTATTTGACAAATGTAATTTAAATCATTTGGTCTCCCTGTTCATTGAGTGATGAAAATCATAAAATATTTATACTAAGGATCATATTTAACATATATATATGTTTCATGTATGAGTGTTATATACTGTTTTCGACATTACTGTAGAATACTTTGTTTTGCACTTTAAAAAAATGTGCAAGATTATTACATTTTAGATTTAAGTTTATATTGTTTTGTTCTTCATAACATGAAATGAATATTTTTCAGTTTATGTATTATAAACATAATAAACCATTAAATATTTCATACAATAACTCGTCTTTCATTGCATTTTGTATCTATTTAATATTACAATTAAATGTTTCATTTTGTAATGGTCTACATGAGTAATAAAAGAACCAAACACATGTACAGTTAGATAAATATTACAACTTATCTACAAGGTAATCATGGTAAAAGTTTGTTAACAATCAGTTCTGAGGTTTTAGCACATCATTTGAATCTGTTTTATGGCTGTGATGAGCTACTTCTTTTAATTTATGATCTTTAGATCTGTGATGTGAATTGTGGTTTTGACTGTCATTCATTGTACTTAGTGTAGTAGACCATCTTCTCATAATTCCGCTGTTCTTTCTACTACGAAACTGATTATGTAATTTGTATCTCTGGTATGTTCTTTTCAACAAATACAGCACCTGTCAAATTATTAAGTAATTATTTATGACAGAAATTAAAAGCAATTTATATCATTATATTTTATTCAAAAATATTTGTAGAAATGAAAGATTACTATTCATTTTATTACATTAATCAAATATTGTGTATATTAATTGTGTTATTGTTAATATAAACTTAAAGCATATTATTTTTATCATTACTAATTTAAAAAAGTAATTGTAAAAAAATTAACAAAATATTTAAATATGAAGTTACTATCAGTGATATGCTTGGAATTAAATGTATTTATAATTTTTAAAAAGTGAAATACACGCACATTTTTTTCTACATAAATCTCAATCATCACCAGTTTTTAAGAAATACAGCAATTCATCGTTTAATATAATTAAACATTTTTTCATTTAACAAATCCTTTAAAATTCACAAATTTATTTTAGATGTATGTCTACATACTTTTTTTTGTTATTAATGAGGATAGAGAGAAATAATTTTATGCATATTTCCTTGTAGTGGAATAAATTTGTCATGCTTTGAAAATTAAATTCTTAAGGTAAGCAATTAATTTTTTAATGCAATATCAATTTTCTATTATAAAAAGCTTAAAAATAATTTGGGCTTCAATAATTTTAAATTATTTAGATGCAGAAAAGTAACTTTTTTCTTATGGAAATTGATACCTCCACAGAGAATTTGGGAAAAATTTGTTGAAAACTTGTTTAGCAGTATTGAATGAAAATCAAAAATTTCAGACAGTGGTAAGCAGTCTAATTACTATAAAAGTTTAAAAAATTGCGAAGTTAAGAGTTAAATTTCTTTAAAAAAATTATATCAGCTAGTTCACAAGTAATAATAAGGGAAAAATATGAGAAAAAAAATTAAGCAGTTTTAAATTGAATTTCAGTCATTTTTTTTTTTTGTTACAGAAGTGCAATATTGCACAGTAGTGCTGTAAATTATAAAACGTTTTTTATTTGAGGATTTATTATTCATCATAAAATGTTTAAATTTCTTATCTGGTAATTTATTTCGTCAATAAACAAGAGGAAGCATAAAATATAATGGAATGTTTTTATAGCAAAAACACAGTTCTTGAGGAATCGGAGATTTTTATAATTGTTGAGATTTCTGGAAAAAATGTGCTTCCATCTAGTGAAAAAATTAGCATGTATTTCGTTGCAGTAATCTTTTATTTTTTCTCAGATAAGTGATTTGTAGGTAATTATAAAAAATATTGAGTCTGTTAAATTAAAATATATGTTGCAGAAATGCAACAGTGCGATGTTAAGGGTTAATTATATCATGATAATCCTACAAATTAGGACCAAGACATCTTAGTGACTCCTGATTCTTAACTTAATGAATTATCAAAAACAAATTTTAAAAATTCTAATTAAAGAAAGTCTTCCTTTTTTTTGTATTTAATGTTGGCTGCATGCAAATTCTCCGAAATCAGTTTACCACCTTAAAGAAACGATTATTGTATTTGGAATTAAACAATGTTGAATTTCTCTGACAGGAGAACAAAAAATGTTTTTGAAAATATTACAAAAGTAATCACATCATACATATAAGCTTCCAATTGTGTAATTATTAATCTTTTCCCCTCTTGTTGAGGCAATTTAATCTGCATTTAAAAACTATTTTTAAATATCTTGCATCATCAAAAGTATTTTTTATGTGTATCTGTTGCAACTTTTACCAGAGATTCTTGATAATCTGTGTGTGCCAATGGCCTCCGATTTATATTGTACTGTGAGTCCAACGATTGATGGTGCTGTGTTCTTTTTCTTAAAAAAGTGTGCGTCATCGAACACGTTACAGTCCATAGTACTGGTGTCTTTTTTTTTTTGTTTTTTTTTTTTTTTTGTAGCTATATATGGGTGAAGTGTGTGTAATCATTTTCAGTTTGTCGAGAGACGAAGTTTGGAAGCTCCTGTGACTGTGTTTAGTGTTCAAGTAGAATGCGCATGAGGCGAAAGAGCTTAAACAGAAACATAAAAGATTAATTTAAACCTCTGACCCAAGGGTCATCAAACTGCTAATGTGAGGGGATTTTTCTTCAGTGAAGCGAAAGGTACTCATGAGAAACCGTTTCTTTGAGGTAAGAGCTATTCTTTTTGTTGTTTTATTAAAGTTGCATTATGTCATGTATTTCAAGGTTTAGAAAAGAGGAATTAAGAAATTACTGAGGAGTTTGACTTGTGTGTTCCTTCAAATGCAAAAATTGTTGATCTAAAAAACTTGATTGAGTGTAGTGATGTTTTTGAAAATGACCCTGAATTAGAGCAAGAAATGTTATCAATTGTGTGATTGAAGGAAGAAAAATTAAAATGTCTGAGAATGAAACTGAATTAGAATTAGAAAGATTTAAATTAGCACAATTGGAAAAGGAATAAGTAATTGCATTTGGAGAATTCCTGCCAAAAGGCACCATTTGCTTTAGTAAGTGTGGTGGCAGAATCCATTAATTACACTTTGGATTGAACATTTACTATTCCAATTCCTTCTCGAGTTGAGCCACTCCATCCTTTTTTCAATCTCTTGCAAAAGCATTAAATAATAAAACAGATTTGATGATTTAACAACTGAAATACTTGAGAATATTCTCTCTCTTGGTGGTAAGGTGAATAATGTACTAGTTTGTGTGTTGAAGAAGGATTTAGGTAGTTATTACTTAAAGCAATGTTATGTGAGAATTTCAACTAACACCTTTAGTGCAATACAATAATTTCCAAAAATACGAAAATCACATTCAGAAAGTGAAATGCAATATGCATCATGTTTAGGTGCGACAAGTTAATGACTTTAAATCACTATGTCAATCGTTTCAAATAAAATTTTCATTTCACTTAATTGTGAGTTAGTTTGAGAGTTAAGCAAGGAGAGTCATTTCTTAAACTCCAAGAATTAGGACATTTATTTAACATCAAAAGGGGAATCTACACAAGGAGGAGAAAATAAATGCAAAAAAAAAAAAAAAATTAACGAGCGGATAAAATTATCTCCAAAGTATTTGTAACTGAGATCAAAGGGTCAAAATGTGAATCATCCCTTTTTTCTATAAGTGCTGTAAATTTGAACAATTCTCAGTTTGTGATAGAGCAGATACAAAACAAAATAATCAATATTTTAGTTGTTTTTCTCTCCATAAATTAAGTGAATGCTGTTCTCTTCATAACTACATTATGAGATGATTCATTTCCCATATGAAAATATTCTAGCAATCCATTTTGTTCAAAATCAGATACACTTACTTTTGTTCCAGGAAATTTTAAGTGATTTTGCAATCCCGAATCGTGATGACTAGTCTTGAGAAAAATAAATAAGGGCATGTGCTTTTGAATATTATATTTGAACTCATGTTAAAAATAATCTGTCACTTTATATCAGCGTCCCAATTTTGTTTGTGTACTAAGATGTGTGTGGAAAGCTGAAACTAAAAGTGGACAAAGTGAATATTATGGTTTCATGTGTAAATAATGCAACTATGATGGGGTAAACAATTGTGTTAGGACCTCAATAGCAACAGTGGTGTAACATACACCTTCTGCAACCAAGTGTGTGTGGGGGGGCGGGGGGGGGGCTAATATTTTCTCATGCAACTGAATAGCAAACTAGTATAAGAGTTATACAAGAGAAAATTATTGATGTAATTGGTTAAAAAAATTATCAATCTCATTCCACATAAAGTAGTTAATGTGGCGTACTGTTGATTAAAAGTTTGTGTTATTAGATGATCATGGTTTCAATGTTGTTAGGTGCTGAGGTTGCGACAAATCTATGCTCAAATTTTTGCAGAATATTGTGTTTGGTGTAAGTGGGAGTGTTGATCAGGTAGCTAGGGATCTTGTTCACTGCGGGTTTGTGACCTTTAAATTACGAAAAAAGACCTATGTAATGTTCTATCAAGAAATTGATTTTTCAAATCATATGAGATTTTATACACATAAAAGGCCTTTACTTAAATTAAATTTATTTGTTCTCTTACATTTGTGTTTAATTTAGACCTATATTTGTAAATTTTGTTGCAGAATTTTATTTGCATTTTAGATATTTTTTCAAAAGTATTTACAAAGTCTTAACAAATTTATAATGCACTCAAAATTAAATTTTAAAAAATATGACTTACTTCACCATTTAAGTAGCAAAATATCAGAGCCACCATACAACCCTGCATTGAATAAAAATACATTTAGTTTTTCTTCAGTATTTTATTTGTTCTTAGAATCAAAAGTAAAATTCGTTTACCTGTAATCCATCCATTGCGTAACTAAAATATTTGTAGGCCTGTAAAATTCCACACTTTCCAGAGTGAGGTTTGTAAATCACAAGGCAGAGATGAAGGCCAAAGAGTGGTACGAGAACTAATGTCGCACGAACAGCTTTTCTAAATTTTATTTATAGACATAAAACATATTAGGTTTCACTTTAATGTAAATACAGTCGGATCTCTATACAACGAAGTCGCTAAATCCCGGAAAAAAGTTCGTTATATGGAAAATTCGTTATATAGAGTTTCATCTTTTAATATACTTTATAAACCACATAAAACAAATTTTAAATTCATAAACACTATGTATTAAAAAATAATTATTCACGCCTTTTTTAAAATTAATATATGTTTATTTTATATATCTTACCCACATAAAAAAAGAAAGAAAAACTGCAAAGGAAACAAGAAAAAAGAATGTCGAAGAATTCACTGTGTTTTCAATACTAAGAAAATAATTTTATACTAAAATTCATGAATTTTAAGGACATTTTATCATTTGAAGCATACAAGTAATATTAAACATACATTGTTTTATAATTATCCACTGAGGGTGAAAGAGGATATTGAAGATGCTTCTAGTGAACTGGGCAATGGGGGTTAAAGGTTGCATTTCTTGGATGAAACGTCCAGAACTCTATTGCTCTCGGCGAGCTAGGATCTAATAAAACCAGTTCAAGATTTATGACCAACGTAAAATGTATTAAAGAGAGAATAACTTGAAATTTTTTCAGAAATACTTTAAAAAAAAGGGAGAACAAAAATTGAATCACAAAAGAAAAAGTTTGTTATATAGAAAATGCACTTCGCTATAGAGGTTATTTTACGAAGAAAATTGTGCAATGTTCAAGGTTCCAGGAAAAAGTCCGCTATATAGAAAAATTCGCAATATAGAGGTTCGACTGTATTATGCAATAATATGAAGCATTATTCATCAAAATTGAAATCATTGTACTCTTTTATAATTTCCTGTTTGGCTTGTGTACTCTTGGAAAAATTAAATTACTGGATCAATTTAGCATTGTTAGAGCATAAGTACCCGCCTCTGGGGAGGAAACTGCACATCAAAATTACATTGTGCCATTTGGTATATGCTTATATGGTGCCACACTCTAAAGCAGAGGTTCCCAAACTTTTTTGTCACGTAGACCCCTTGCCACGTTTTTCGGTTTTTTGTTGACCCCTGCTACCTAACATTTGACAGCTGTTACTACTACTGACTTTAAAAGAATTAAATTTCTAACTGCATAATGTTAAAAATTAATGTTTAAAATTTAATAGTTACATGTTAATTAAATTACAATTTAATTAATAAAAAAAATGAACAAACATGGGCTTTTAATAGGAAGGATGAATTTAGTGCTTCAGTAGCAAATTTTCAACATTTAATATCAATCTAGTTTAGTTTAACCCTAATTCTTCTTCATTATTATTTTTTTTTTTTGAGATAGACAAACTTGCTGAAGCTTCTTCTCACTAGAAAAAGGAAAAACTTTCTCCCGATATTCCATAATTCGGGACAAATAACAGGTATGTCTTTTTGAAGCCAAAAATTGCTGACATCCGTTTCTAAACTTAACTTTAAGATATTTGTTAGGGCCTACTCTGATCAGTTCCTATTGTAATATGGCACTTTTTTTCAATGTGACCACATGAGTTCATTGCCTACTGTGGTATTAAAATAGTCAAACGTAGTTTCAAAATCTGAATAAAGGCACTTAAATGTTGAACGTAGGTTAAAACGTCCTGACAGATTGTCTGTGAAAAATTTAGAAAATTCGCGCCGTCCAATATTATACTTCTGTAACTTAATTCTGGAAAGAAACGCTGAAATGGACTATGCTTAAATAAAACTCTTATGCTGTCTCCTTATATCTGCACATTAACCTCATTAAATTTAGTACATCAATCTGTTAAATAGGCAAAATCTGGTTTCATTGGATAAAATTTTCTTTTAAAATTAAAGTCACGATCCAAAATTATTTTTTCACTGACATGGACCCTTTGAATGTCGTCATAGACCCCTGGGGATCTGTATAGACTACCTTGGGAATCACTGCTCTTAAGTGATATCAGCTCCTGGGGAATGTACTAGGTCGGCAATGGTAAAAATACCAATCCACAGACCTATTTTTTCAATTCCTACTATTAGCTCACACTCGCTATGTATTTATTTATCTTTGTTGAATTTTCAATTGTTAATAAAATACATTTTAAAGTGCTCAATTGAGCTGAAATTTTCTATACGCTATTGTTTTGGATAAAAATATGACAATTTAATTAAAATTAATTGACTAAAACTAATTATTTAAAGAATTATAGATACAGCCACGTTGGTTTCCTTTTTAGAGACTTGGGTCAAAACTTTAAAATACTTTACTTTACTTTAATGATAATTAATAAAAAATAATTACCACTTAATATTGTGATTCTGTCATATGTATATACATATTTATATTAATTGTAACTATTTAATAAAAAGTAGCTAAAATAAAATTTTTCTTTATATTACTTGTTTAAAAAAAACTTCCTATTTATATTTTATTGGTAATGGTTGATTTAAAATATTGTAGATAAAATGAAAATAGAAAAGGATCATCGAATATCATAATGGGCTAAATTCTTAACCTTAAACACGCGTTTTTCGAGGAATTTGAAATTGACATTGTTGTATTGATAAAATTCGGATACAATTTTAAATTTGACAGAAATGTCCAAATATAAGCATTCTTAAAAAACTTACCTTATGTAGGTATTTTTAAATCACATGCATTTTTTTTTAAAATTTTCTGTAAAAACTAGTGGCAACAGTGAAGCACGTAGAATTATTGGCTAGAAATACATGATTGCTTTTGTCATGGACTATGACATCACATAAATGCATTTACAAAGGCAAGGTGTATTTAATAATGTACATACATACATAAGATTGAGATTATTCTTTCATCCTGGCTGATACACTTTTATGTCGCTGCTCATGTTTCCTGCTTCATCATAGGATTGAGAATTATATATCAAAAACAGAGGTGCCTTTTTTGTGTAAAGTTTTTGACTTTCTTCCTATTTATGCATATTCATTTAGTCTATGATGAAAAGATCCATCTCTGTCTGAAAATTGTAACACTTACTGCAATCTCTAAGTTGAAGCTGATAATTTTTAAAAATGACTCTCGCTCAGATACAATTTTTGCCTTGATATTAAGTGAAACAGTTTCCTCCGTTCTAGTCATAGAAACAGTATCTACTATGATGGTGGGGTCAAATTGTTCTCAGTTGCTTGTTTCAATTAGTTTCTGCCTTTTTAACAATGTTTCACAACTATATTCTTTTCTATGCCATATGTAGGGTTGATGCAAGTTAAAGGTGTGAAGTCCTCATTTTGGTGGTTTGGAGAGTGGAGTGCAAGTTCAGGTGTCGTCTTCGTTACTTGACCACGGTTAAAAATTATGAGGTCTGTTACCAGCAGCACTCGTGTAGTGTCAAAATGCCATGTTAATAAACAATGAATCAATCAGTAATTCGCATGAATAATTCAGCTTGATGTTTGCATAAAGACTATGTCACAATGATTAGCAACAGTACTTAAAAATAAGCAATAAACAAAATCACTTGTTAATCTAACAAGGAGAGGGCACGACTAAGGATATTCATTTGGGATCGAGACTTGGTGTAATAGTAGTACTCCTGTAGGGTGTTCACTCCTCAAAGTAATTCCGCCGAACGGCCAGGCAATTCGGAGAAATTAGGCTTCGAAATTCATGCGTAGCTTTTATACAATTAAATTTTAATTTCATCCAACGATTCTGTAGCTTGGTTGGCAAATCGTCTGCTTACTATGCGCGAGGTCAGAGTTCAATTCCGCGCGCGGTCAACTTTTTTTTCTTCAATTCATGTAATTATTTTGTATTTTATGAAGTAAAAAAAATTACTGTAATTATATAAATAATTATAGTAAATTTTATAAATATATTTTACATTAATAAATAATATTTATAATAAATATTAAATGATATTTTACATAAAAATTAGTTACAAATAGTTTTATAATGTGAAATACAATATACTATAAATAAAATATTATTTTAAATTAATTATTTTATAATTAACATAATAAAAAATATGTCTTTTTTAAATATTATTAATTTAATTATTTTATAAAATATTTAAAGTTCTTTTCAAATAAATTTATTTAATTTCAAAAAGTTTATTTAAATAATTTTAATAATAATCTCAATAATAAACCATAATTTTAATAATAAACAATAATTTTAATAATAAATTAATAATATTTCGTATTAATACTAATGCTTAATAATTAATTATAATAAATAATTAATTTACTAATTTAATTATTATTAATTTTCATTAATAAATAATTTAAGTTACAAATTTATTTAATTTTTTTACTTCATAAAATATCATTTAATATTTAATAAACCTTTCATAAATAAATTTATTTAATTAAAAAAATAATTAAATGAATTGAAGAAAAAAAGTTGATCGCGCGGAATTGAACCGACCTCGCGCATAGTAAGCAGACGATTTGCCAACCAAGCTACAGAATCGTTGGATGAAATTAAAATTTAATTGTATAAAAGCTAAGCATGAATTTCTCCGAATCGCCTGGCCATTCGGCGGAATTACATTGAGAGCTGAACACCCTAAAGGAGTACTACTATTACACCAAGTCTCGATCCCAAATGAATTTCCTTAGTCGTGCCCTCTCCTTGTTAAAACTTGGTTCTGGCAAAACGCAAACAAATGACAACAAAAAGTACATGTAGTTATCTAAGAGTCTTAGTATCTTTATAAAATACAATTTTGACTTAATTTATGTCTCACTTTTTGAAGAAACACGAGTGATATTGGCGGCAGACCTTGTAATTTTTAACCGCTGTTAAGTGACAAGGACGACACCTGAACTGGTACTCTACTCTCCAGACTCCAGGACTTTTAGCCTCAACAGATTTAATGAGCATCAAACACGGTGGGTCTTTAGTGACACTAGGTTTCAAACTGTGATCAAACTTTCGAATCGAGAGATCATAATCTCTCGATTACTGTGGCCATTTGTAAAATACGAATTTGCTATGAAGTGATATATTACTTTGTATTTGACTACGCACAAAGTAACAGAAATGTCAACACATCAGAACAAGAGCAGCTTAGCTTTGCTCGAGCTTACAACTATGAAAACTACACAATACCTTACCATCAGTAGTACTTAAACTTTCTATCGCCATGCTTCCCTCCCCTTTATGTATCAGCCTTACATTGTGGACCCCAAAATTTTGAACACCTCTCCCTGACTCCCAAATCATGGCTGAGTGACTTAAAGGTTTCTCATTAATCTTAAGATTGCCTCTGCTACTTATACAGACTTTTTGAAAACTTCTTTTTTTCCTTCATTGGCATCAATTTAGTGATCTAGTTTATGATGGCACAACTTTTAAAGTCTATAAAAGAGGGAAATCTTAACAATAAATGAGTGTACTCCATGAACTCTTCTCAAGGTACTGGGAACCCCCAGTAGTCCGCTGACCACAGTTTAAAAGCCGCTACCCTACATTGTATAAACTTTTTTTTATATATATTAATGCATTATAGAATTTAATTTTCAAGCCTATTTAGTTTTAATTTATGTAACTGCCCAACTATATTTAATTCTTGATTTCGATATCCATAATTGAGGTGTAATTTCTACTTTAGGAACAGGAATTCCCTAATCTTCCTACTTCTGACTATTTTTGTTAGACAATAATTGTCTTAATTGTTAAGTGACTGGCTTAAAGATGTACTTCAAGTTATATAAAAGAGAAATGAAAAAAAGATAAAGTTAATATAAACTTATCAATACCTATATTGACTTGGTTCCTTAGCATGTGTGGCGCGTAATTTTGTCACAAGAACCCGCAAAATGTTGCAAAGGAAGAGTAGATTTAACTGGAAAAAAAAGATAAAAAAATTCATTTTAATGCAAAAAAAAAAAAAAATGTAATAAATTTTTATTAAAATTACATTTAATTTTTCAATACTTTAACTAACGTTTTTAAAATTATATTTTTCTTTTTGTATGCCTTGATCATGGCTGTAAATGTAGATAGTTGAAGTACATTTCATGACATGCAACACTAGAGAAGTGATCAGAAAATTATGCAAATTTCAGGGTAGGTGTATCTCAATGTTCTCTGATAGGTGATACGTTCAGTGGGAATGAGGGAAGGAACCTTCATAATCAACAATACGCCATTATTTCTCTAAGGGATTATGTACAATTTTATCTTATGTTAGAGGAGATGCGTTTTTACAAAGAATGTCAAGCCCACCATTAACAGAGGAAGTTCCTGCAGGCAATTGATTTTAGGAAGGAAATATTGATTGCCCGAGAAGATGATCCATGCATCAAATCTCGGCTGACACTCACCTAGAAGCACAATGGTGTACTTACTAGCTATAGCAAAAATGCATAGAACAAGGAAATTGGGCAAATTTGAAGAGTGCCAATGTGGTTAGAAGGTGTGATACCACATGATGATCAACGCATCCATCACAAGTGGTGGCAGCCCAAAATCTTTACAGCATATACAGGACACCTTTAATGTTCCTATATTGACCAGAATATATTTTGCCGGTTTATCCATTGGGGTAGGTGCCCGGATAAGCTGGACTTAACCAGATTTTGTGGCTATAAATTTTGAACCTCCAGTGCCACGTAGCATAGATGACGTTTGCAATGGTGCCTAGCTAAAATGATGAGAATGATGAAATGGTACAGAGTCGTGGTTTCAACAACGTTGTGTTTGTTTTGGCTTTTTGTATGTCTATTTGTAGTCACCATGTACAAGTGATGTGCCGAGAAGTCCAATCCGGCTGCATCTGTGAAACATCCTATCATGGTTTGAGGTGCCATTCATACCATAACAGGTCACCTCTGATTTGTATTCAACCCAACAATAGATATGATATGCAGGGTGACAACCTTTTTCCTTTGGGGCATGGTTAATGTCCTTTGCTAGTAAGATAATGTCTTGCCGCACATTATACCCCTCCTTCTTGGTGTTGCATTTTTAATGTCGAATAGTGTACTTTTTGAGCTGCAGTGTGTTTTGTATTTATTTTTGATGTAATGGAACTAAATATTAATAGAAAAAAATATTTTACTTATGATTGTAAAAACCACGCTAATTAATTACCCAATGTGCTATAGCTATGAGCTGTAGATTCCAAATAAATTGAAAATTTGTTTACGGAATTAAAATGTTAAAGAAAAAATACATTTTTTAAAAATTACATACCAATAAACTCAGCAAATTAGGAACATTCATAATCCATTCAAATGTTTCTATAGGAAATGCCCAGCACCTGAAAGATATATCTTGTTATTTGGTAATACTGAGTGTCTTTTTTGACAAATACATATGGAGACATTTTTCAGTTTTTTAAAACAATTACACTGAAATAAATTATGATTTATGTTTTAAATTGAAAATTGTAAGATTTGAGTACAAAACACTGAAAAAACACACAAATATTTCAATAATTTTTTATATTAAGAGTTCTAATTTTTTTTCCTTCAGAAGTTCATATGTCATCATATATAAAAAGGGTTTTTAATTATGGCATTTAGAATTTTCTCATTTTAAGAGTTATCGTAATTATAGAACAAGAATTAATACTTCAAATATATAAAAATTCGGTAATGTTGTATTGATTCATTTAAAATCAATATTTTATATTTTTTTCATATGATGTTGATACATTATTTCTGATAATTAGTTGTTTTTTTTATCATGAATAGAAGGGAAAATAATTTACAAAATGACTATAAATAAGTAGCAATTAGTATAAATTAATGATTCCTGCCATGCTTTAAATTTTCTAAGATTATCAATAATTTATAATTTAAAGAATCCACAAAGTTAAATGATAATTTCTACATGTAATGTTTGTACTTTAGTTTAATTGAAATGTGCAAAACTTAAATCTTTATTGTTTGAAAATTTACTTGTGCATATTTAAAAAAACTAAATTTATTAATTTTTCATGGTTAATAAATAATTACTCCTGGTGTGTTTTTCGGTATCATTTAACAACACAAAATAAATCAATGCATGATATGTAGAACCTTTTAAGGGTGTAAATATTAGGAACCTAGTTGTTTCTTTTGTAAAAGTTTATCTCATTTTATGAGTTTAAAAAAGGGCAATAATTTTAAATGATAGATTAGTTTTAAAAAGGTTTTATATTTTCTAAATTTTATCTTCGTTTCCTATTTGTATTTCCTTTAATTTTTTAAAAAACTTGAAATGCAAAGTTTTAAATGTAATTTTTTTCCTCGTAAGAGAGAAGTATATGTAGGGCATCGGAAATTTTTAATTATTTCTAAGAAATAACCGAGAGATCTAAGTAAAATTTTTTCCGATTATATTAACTAATCATTATGTACATAATGTTGATTTGTTTAATTTCAGGAGTCAAACAAATACTCCATGCTGCGAGGTTGAAGTAACCCACAATGTAATTTGAAAAGTTACAATACTCGACAAGTCTACAATGACGGCTGTTTATGGAAATGATAATATGGACTTCCCACTTTTGGGAAGTGGGAAAAGGATTTTTTAATTAGCCTTATTTATGTTCTTCATAGACGAACCATGAATTGGAAGACCGCTGATCACACGGGCGATGGTGCCACAGTGAAGAAAGTGGACAACTTGCTCCTATCAAAGAGCAACTATCCAGATGATCATGAATGAGAATGATCTTAGTCAGGGACGTCTTAAGGCATGGGTCAACTAAGTCCGGGCCTCGGTCACCTCGTCTCGTTCTTGACTCAGCCTTAATAAGATAAGTCAACTAGCAACATGGGAGGACCGTCATCCATGTACAGGCATAGGCCTACCACCCATTGGCGTAGCTAGTTCTAAATGGGCCCTGTATCAAAATTCCTTTGGGTCCCCTTTTTAGAGTCTTGTTAGTGGGACTGTAGTTACACATGTTGGGGCCCCCGTATCACTGATATGGCGGTAGCTACGCCGCTGCTACCACCATACACCATCATTATTCCTTGAGTCAAAAGATGGCAGTCAGTTGAGCCAGTTTGTACGATTGTAAATCATGTACATTTGTTTTGGGTTATTGTTTGTGTGACTATTTAACAATATATGCTATGAACTTGTCTACTTTTAAGGGTCATATGTATGGCCTACATTTGTGTAGGGCCTAATGAATTCTAAATACATCTCTAATCTTAGTTATGGCGCTGTGCGTGGAAAAGTATCCACGAAAAACTGCACATTTCACGACTACTGGCTCTTATTCAGAAGCTAACATGGAACGACCTAATCCGGGATATGTTGAATCTTTAGAAAAAAAATCAAGATGGGTTTTTTATAAAATCTTCTGGTAACCATGGATTAGTCTTTGATCTATCAATATGGTCTAGAGCAGAGGTTCAAACTTTTTTTGTCTCATAGACCCCTTGCCATGTTTTTCAGTTTCGGGTAGACCCCTGCTTGCCTCATATTAAAGTTTTGAAAATTCATCAACTTAAATGTATTTTTGATAGTTGGTGCTACTACTTTAAAAGAATTAAATTTCATACTGAATGAAGTATAGCGTTTAAACTTTAAGAAGCGCATGTTAATGAATTAAAATTAAAATCAAATTAATACATACAGTAACATAAATACATGTAGGATATCCCATTTGTAAAAGGTTAATCATATCCCTTTCCAGAGGTCGGCAATTCTAATCAAAACAGTATTCCACATCAACGCCATCTAGCGTCCCTTTTAAAACGCCGACATCAACCTTTTTCGGTAGAGGCCCACTAACACCCGTCAGGGAAACGTCGTATTTCGCTCATCAGCGCCGTTCGCCCGAGCCAGGCGGTAAGTTTTAATAGCACCATAATGAGTTCTATTTAATCTCAATTGCCTTCCTTAAAGTAATGTGATCTAACTTTCCTATTCTTTTGAAATATTCCCCATGTAAATACTCCCCTATAATTCATTATAAATTATTTAGTTTTCAACCAGTTTCTTTCTTAAACTATGCTGTCTATTTTATTTCAAAATTAACTAATACACCCTAAAAACCCCTAGACACCACGCCAATAAAAACCCCGCTATCTGAAGAATCCTACCTTTTGGAAGATTTCGGTTGGATTCCCACATACATTACATAAAATAACTGAACAACAAACGTTTTAAATGAGAGGGATAAATCTGGTGCTTCAATTACATTATTTTTAACATTTAATATCAATCTAGTCGTTTAACCCTAAATCTCCTTTTTTAGTAAGGACCCTATTCTTTTTTCTTTCCCTTTCTTTTTTGTTTTTAAGAATGGCTTATTCAGTGAAAGTCCCTCTTAAAAGGAAAAGAAATTAAAAACTTTCTCATGGTATTCCATAATTTGCGACAAATATCAAGTATGTCTTTTTAAAGCCAAAATTGCTGTATAATATCCGTTTCTAAACTTTAAGATCTTCGTTAGGACCTATTCTGATCAGTTCCTATTGTAGTATGACATATATTTATCAAAGTGACTATATGAAACCATTGTCTACTAGTGTATTACTATTAAAAAAAAAGCAATCTCAGACCTAGTTTCAAAATTTGAGTCAGGGCATTTAAATGTTGAACGTAGGTTAAAATGTCCTGACAGACTGTCTGTGACAAATTGAGAAAAGTCGCGACGTCCAATATTATACTTCTTTAGCTTAATTTTGGAAAGAAATGCTGAAATGGTCCTTGTCTTGATAAAATTTATGCTGTCACCTAGTAACCACAAATTTACCTCACTAAATTTATTAGTGGTAAAATCTGGTTCCCACTGGATCAAATATTTTTAAAGATTGAAGTCGTGATCTGATTTAATGTGAACCACTATTATAGACCCCCAAATTATTATTTTTTTTTGTGTGTGGATCCTTTGCAGGTCGTCATAGACCCCTGGGAATCACTGGTCTACAGAACTTAAGAAATGAGCTTGGAGAGTGGAAACACAACGACTTATCACACCCAAAAGCTAAGATGCAAAAGTTTGCAGGAAAGGCCATCCTGGTTTTTTTTTTTTTTTTTTGAGAACGTTGTAAAATCTTAACAGACTACCTGGAGAAAGAGAGAGACCATCTGTAGTGCCTATTACTACCAACCCCTGATCGAGAAACGGTGTGGTATGATCATCCAAGGCATGCATCTGCTCACTCCTTTCGAGATGCAGTCGAAGAATCAAAGCGATGTGAATTTGAAAGTTTTCCATGTCCGCTTTATTCTCCCGATCTCACCTCAAGTGACCGTCTCTTATTCACAGAATTCAAGAAATTGAAAATGACATTGTTTAACAGATGGAACATTGGTTTTCGACGCAATTTTCTGGGTTCTTTGATGACAGCCTTCGAAAAAAAAAATGTCGGTTGAAATGTATAATTCTAGATGGTGACTATGTACAGAACTTTTAAGAATTATAAATAAAAGCTTCTATATCATGATTGTTTTTAATAATAATTAAAACTTTTTGATTACCCCTCGTAAATTATTCTTAGACCAAAAAATAATTACTAATCAATCGTGAAATAATTGTCTTCATTTTTCTTGTAATTTTTTTAATGCATTTGCATAGAAATTTAGCATTCTCATTCAATGAAGACTAGTTTACTTATAGTTTTATGACAAAAGGAATTACAAAATGTATAATGCAAAATAAATTTGAATCAGTACTGGCACAAAAGAAAATGAGTTCTTTACTTACTTATCATCTTCCAGAGTCGCACGTAAAATAGCGTATATTCCTACAGGTACTAATGGCATTGCTAAAAGAAAGAGCAAATCCTGAAAAATAGATATAATATGATATCCATAGCTCTTAATTATATTAATCGAATTTTATTTTGCTGAAGTAGAAGTCTGAAATGTGTGTGTCACTATAAATAAAGGTTTTTTTAAAGGTCTTTAGTTCAATGAATTATTGCAAATTTATTCATAGAGCCTGTGTTCAGTTGATTAAAAATTGTTACTCATTTTCAAGTTTCATTAAAGGCCCAAAGAATTACTGTTGTTTTAACTTCTTTATTGAAATCAAATAGACTAATAAACAAGCTATTACTTCAGAATAAATGGTTTCAATTTTATGGGCTTTTTAAGAACAAATGTATTTAGAATAGACTCCATTCTAAATAATAATGCTTAGTGAGAAATATAAGTAGCGCATCAAATATTTTAAGTTAAGCAAAACTAAAAGTACAAAAAATGATCAGAAGCACCAAGAGTTATTTCAAAAAGAATAATTTTTACTTCAAAATTTTTTGTCAGCATTCCAAGGAATGATGCTCTACATTTTTTTAAAACTTTTTTTCTTTGTTAATTAACTACCAAAAAAGAGAGAATTATTTTATTACTATTCTTTAAATATTGCCTTATGTAGAAAACAACAAAAAATATACTTTAATTTCTGTATTTTGTTTATTCTATAATTAATATGTTAATAAATAAGGAAGCGAAAATAATTCTTAAAATTCCAACGATTTAAAGGTATAAATTGAATTAGATCTCGAGGTATGATAATTTTGCCTCCACAAATTTGTAAAAATTCTTTTAATTGTTGCATTAATACGATAACTTGTGGAAAACATTTATTTAAAAGTATTCGAAAAAATGAAATGAGAATGATGTATTATGATTTTATAAAAACAAAACTTTAAAAAATATGTTCAAAATTAATATAATTTTAAGGCAAAAAAAGAAAAAAATAGTTATAATACAACTAATTATTTATAGATGCAAATTTTAAGCTAACTATGTTGAATATAAGCTAAAATATTTTATTGCCATTCAGAGAGCTTTCAAACAAGTTAATGTGTATTTTTGTGGTACAACTTGTTTTTCAATTAACTTATAATTCTACAGTTATAATTACCTTCAACAAAGAAATTATCAAATCAATTTATAAATAAAAATAATAGTGAGTATAAACTACAGTAATACCCCGAAATTACGCAAAAGGTGGAAACAAGAAATATAACGCAGATTTGTGATTTTAATTTACTTTGCGTTTTTAAGAAACAGGGCAATTGGCGACGAACATGATAATTTTGAACCACGGTCAGGTGACAAGGACGACGTTTGAGCTGGCACCAGGGGCGCAGTTATCAATCATACGGGGGCCCCTAAGGAATTTTGATAGAGGGCCTACTTAGGACTAGCTACGCCAGTGGCTGGCATCCCACTCTCCGAACTTTCACGCCAAAGAAAGAACTACGAGCTCAGTGACGTAACGCACACCCCCACATTGCGGAGGGGGGCAGGGACTCTAGGCGCCCAAAGCCTTTCTGACTCCAAGTACATATTTGGGCTTGAGGCCTAAAACCTGATTTGGCAGGGGGGCCCTAATATTCTCTGTTACGCCACTGTACGAGCCTCTACATGTTTAACGTTCATCAACTCTTCTACATTACAGGTTATCTGTGGCACTAGGTTTCGAACCCGTGACTCGACAACGCCGGTCACAAGTTCGCGACCATGACCATTTGTTTGCCGCGGATATGATATAGAGTAGAATGTCGTTTATCCGAATCAATTGGGACCGGACACCATTCGGATACGCGATTGTTCGGATAACCGAATGCGATCCATGCAGTATATGAAACCGGACACTATACGAATATTGAAAACCATCACATGCGGGAAACGTGCTTGAAGAACAAGCAAAATAGGTGCAAAATGTCACAATTTTATCTTTATTGTGGAAAATAATCACTTATTTTTCGCTTTACCATTGTATACCTTCGTTTTTTCGCTGCAAGGTCTCCGATTCTCTTGGGCAGCAATAATTAAGTAGGACAGCACTCTGATTGTTGCTCGTACCACTCTATAGCTGTCTCTAACGCAGAAAACGCATCAGCATTTGATGGACCCTTTTTATGTCAGAAATTGTTGAATTTCCAACATTATAAAACTGTGCTAGAGACGCTCCACTTTCTCCCTTCGCGAGGCGGCTCAAAATTTTAAATTTTGTCTCTATGTTCAAGACGTTGCGTTTCCGTTTTGAATTCGAAGCCATAATAGTTCCCAACGCAACAAAAGAGCACGTATACACCCCCTCACTTGGAAACAAACTGGCCTAATATTCTGCGCAAGTATTTACCAAATCACACAACTGAAATTCCACAAATATCCTTGACCTTGGATTTCCCGTCATTTTTGGCCTCACGCGAAACAACTGTTGAGCACGTATTCTTCATATTCAGTACATGTAGTTGACAAAAAAAAAAAAAAAAACTGGTCCGGATAATAAACGTTCGGATAAACGACGTTCTACTGTATAACGATAACGTAAGTAGAGTACATACAGAGCAGCAAGTAAAATTTTAAGGTTTTTAGATTTAATACAGATTAAACATATATTGATCGTCTAAGGTAGTGGTCCCCAACCCCCGGTCCTAGGATCTAGTGGTACCGGGCCGCCTAAGGAACATTAAATTATTTCTATTTTATTTACTATTATGTATTTTTTTCTCGGGCTTGTGCGATTTTCTATGGACGTAAGCTCTGTGAGACATCAACTAACGCCGCACCAATACCGCGCTTGAGGAAAAATATCGTTATATCTAAAACAAACAATCAACGTCCTCTTTCCCTTAGTGGGCTGCCGTAAGATTATCAAACGTTTGCCGGTCTACGGTGATAAAAAAGGCTGAGGAGTACTGATCTAGGAAATATTGATAGGGGCAATTTCTCTCCACTGAGGGAAAAAGTTGGTTATTAGTTTCACAGATGTGCAACATTATCTAACTATGCCTATCCAGTCTTTTGTAAGCGGAAAATATGTTTTAGCCTTAAATAATGATAGGAAAGAGGATAATATCAACTTACTCAACCATTAGTAACACCGAAAGGAAAATATCTCATTAAGAAGTAAATTTCAATCGAGGCATTTCCGAGGGGAACAGAATACCTAGAAATTGCATCTGCGAATTTACGTAAGTCGGGGTATTACTGTTTATATAAAAGCAACATACCCCATCCGATGATGTAAAACATTATAAGGTTTCTTTGTTCGGCGAAAGTTGCAGCGATGAGTTTTTGTAAATAAAATCCTTCGCAGAACATCCACATGTAGTTTGTCATTCGAAAGTATTTCGTTAGAATGAACAAAAACTTACAGCCTGCCTGTGATGAGAAAAATAAATATTTTCAATCGTGCATGAAATTTCTTTCTTACAGGTATATGAATATCGTAAAATATTTTTCAATAATTATTAAATGAATTTTAAATTACACTATTTTTATTTAAATATCGAGGATACAAATGAAAATTTAGAGGAATGATTAAATTTATCCATAATTTTATATTTTATAAACTTATAATTTAGATGAATGTAAAAAAGGTGAGACAAGTTAAATGTTTATGTGGAATTTTTAAGACCTAGTTATGGGATACAAGTTTTAATTAATTGTGGTTAATCAAATAAAAAGAATTTTTGCTTTCAATTATTTATTTCGATTTTATTTAAATACTTTTGATAGGGGTAATAACTTAGTATTACATTTCCTTTATTTCTCGGGACTTTTTTTTATTAATTCCATAAAATAACTAATTTTACATTAATGTTAGTGTTGCATTCGAAGTAACACGAGGGCTATTGGCAACGAACCTCTTCCTATTGAACTACGTTCAAGTAACGAGGACGACACACATCTCAGCTCTCCACTCTCCGAACTTCCATATCGCCCTAACGTGCAAACTTAGAGCTTCGACAGGTTTACCGGATACCAGGATTTGAACTCATAACTCTACAGAAATAACGCCAGCCATGACTTCGTGATCATGACTAAAAAATTTAAGATAAGGCGCTACGGATGGAAACATATAAACAACTCGGATAGCATATAAATCTTTTTAAAGCAATGCGTATCTTTCATATAAATTTTTAGATGAAATTAAAAAAATAATAATTTTTAATTCAATTGATTTCACTAACATTATTTAAACATATTTTAAATTCCATTAGCAGACACATCCGTAAACAATACACATTCACTTATTCATTCTCTCTCTATTACATAAATTAACACACTAAATGCCGTATATATTTGCTCTAACTCGGATACTTATCAGCAAGAAATAAGTGAATATGTATTAGTATTGCACTTTTACTAAAGAAAAATACAATGAAGATTTGCAAGCACATTATTTCTATTAAGATCGACTTCTACTATTTATAAATCTGACTTTTCGCAACAGATGACGTTGGATGGTGTTCGTCAGCCTTCTTACATTCAGGTTATAATTTCGAGAAGGGGAGGGAGCGAAAACACAGCAAATTCACGACACTGAATTTCAATTGTATTTCTCTTAAGCAATTAGCAGCATAAGAGGATTTGAAAGGCACCTCACCTTAAATTATAGAGATCTTTAAGTCTATTTCTTCTAAGAAACGTTATTGTGCAAGCAGACAGCATGAGAAAAAAAAGTCTCGGACCAAATATTGGTTCATAGGTGAATTTTGAATGTGACTGAATACTGACTAACTTTTCAGAATCGTAACCGCTCGTTATAATAACTACACAGTTCAGTCACATTAATGTGACCACCACGTACTTTCAACGTCGACGTTGAATAACAATCACAGAAGGCAGCATAGTGCAGTTGAACATATATAAAGGGTGCATGAAGGCTTCGGAAAACATTGCGATCGTTGGGCGTAATGCAGAAACGAAGCAATTTATCAGACGTCCAAAAGGGCATGATCATTGGCTTTTGGGCCAAGGGTGGAAGCATTTCCAAAACAGCTAAGTTTGTGAACTGTTCACGTACCACCGTGGTAAAAGTATATTGTGCATGGCAAAGTCAATGACGTGGCACATGTGGTGCACCATGGGCCATAGATGACAGACGTGAATGACGGCTACGGAGATGCGTTCGGGCAAATAAACGTGCTACCGTTGAGCAACTGACCATCAAGATGAACCAAGGAGCTACCAACAGTGTCTCCAAACTACTGTTCAGCGAACGTTGCTGCGTCTGGGCCTCTGAAGCAGACGCCTGGTTCATGCACCTATGCTGACTGCTGTTCATCGACAATGTGTGAAGGCTGGAATTTGCACACCTGTATCGTAACTGGACGTCCACTGAGTGGCGAAAGGTAGCGTTTTCCGATGAATCACGTTTTATGCTCCATCGGACAGATGGATATTGGCGCATACGACGTGAAACCTCTGAAAGCAAACACCTTGCAACTATTGCCAGGAGCATTATGGTCTGGGGAATGTTTTCCTGGCATTTTCTGGGTTCACTCATCATTGTGGAAGGCACGATGGATCAATACAAGTACGCATCTGTCTTTGCGGACCATGTCCCTCCATATGCGTATTGTTTTTCTTCAGGATAATAGCATCTACCAGCAGGACAATGCGAAGGGTATACAGCTGGCAGCGTACGTGCATGGTTCGCAAAGCACCAGGATGAGTTTATCGTTCTCCCCTGGCCAGCAAACTCACCTGACTTAAATCTAATCGAGAATCTGTGGGACCCTCTAAGTGGTAAATTCGGGGTTGGGTTCAGTGAAGTCTCCATTTGTGAAAAAATAATTGAAATTCAGTTATTCAACACATATCGTTCACAAAAATAATGGCAAAGAACATGGGCGGTTTTTCTTATCGACAACGTAGTCTCCTCACCTGACCTCTACTGAAGATGGATGGTTGTTAGAGGGCGCTTCTACTGGTTTGAACAATCAGTTACAGTTATTACAACAAGAGCGGTTACAGAATATATTTATGATACAGAATATATTATATGACTCTTAATAATTATTCTAAGTGATTTTTCAAAATCAATTTTAGTGAATGCTTAAAATAATTATTTCATGGGCTCGAAAATTTTTTATGAGTTGTCCAAATATAGAGTACGATACAACCTTGCACTTTAATCGAAACACAGAGAATCCAACATAGCCTAAGTGATGAAGGCTTCCCAAATAAGGTGGCTGGGACATGTTTTTCGATATCGCGATGAATATAATTTTCCAAACTCCAGAGGGAAAAAGGAAAAGAGGAAGACCGAGAACAAGATGAATGGATAAAGTGGTTGAAGAATTTGGGAGTTAACCGATGGAAAAACATAGCGTCACAAACAGATCACGATGGTCTAAGCTGACTGAGATAGCCTTGGCTGTAGTGCTTGGAAAAAAGAAGTCTAAATATAATACATACTCACCCAAACTATCAACTAGTAATAGATAAATGTACCTTTTTAAAAAAAATTAAAGACACTGTAATTAGCTGGGTTTTTTTTTATGAAATATCTATTTGAGAAACAAAAATAAAATAATAATAATAATTACGCCGTTTTTGTCCATGATACTTTCATATCCTTCTGTCCGCTTCAGTTCGTCGGCAACAATGATCGATTTGAAGAGTACGGAAAATAAGCCTTTAAATAGAAGAGATAGAAAAAAATTTTTGTGCATTGTGATTCTAGGAACTTGAAGTTGTCTAAAAAGAAAAGAATTTAAATGCATCAAGCTAAGTTTGCTTTTAAAAACATCTACGCAAGTAAAATTAAAATAACTTGAATTAAGTTTAAAATAAAGGTATGCTAGCATTAAACATGTTAAACCACATGTATATACTCTTTTTTAAAAAAAGAATTACGTCTAGTCATTAAATTAATTACGTCTTTCGGACCAGAATTGTGAATATTAGCAAATCTGACATCTTTTTTGTGGACACTAATCTGCAACACGAATTTAAATTATTTCTCCATCATTCTCACTGAAACTTCAATAAAATAATTTAAAAACCTATCCGAAAGTTATTGAAGGAAAATCACCATTGGAAATCTGAGCAGATTTAGAAATTTTCTCTTCAAATCGTCACATCATAACAAAACCCTCACAAACCATTCGTTTATTAATGAATACTAATTTTAATCAGTTTGTGACGTCTCTCGCGTCCTTTCTGCTAACATAACTCCTATGTTCTTTGACGGCCACGATTAATGGCAAAACTTTTCCAACCCAATACCAAGAAGATAAACGAACATAATATGTAAATGAGATATACTATAAAAGGATAGAAGCTTTGATGATAAGATATAGCGTGGCAAGCTTAGATATAGCGTGGCAAGCTTAGATATAGCGTGGCAAGCTTAGATATAGCGCGGCAAGCTTAGAAATAGTAGTGTGGAATTATTCTGATCGATAGCGTGACAAAGCTTAGTGTGAATCTTACAGATCAAGAGTTAGCAGTCCGATAGTTTTGGGAAAGAATAGAAGCCTAAGATAAAGAAGTTGGAATCATCGTTTATAAAGTTTATAGATACCATTCTCTAGGTAAAGGAAGGAGAACTGAAAAAGGTAATATTAGATATAAGTAATTAGATGCATAGGATTATTAATGATAATTGAGATAAAGGATCTAGTTGCGTAATCTGACTTGAATACGTGGTTTAATTTGGGCGTTGACTCTCACTTTAATTAAAATTGTCAAATTAGAATTTAAGTAATATAAGTTATTCTTAATAAAAGTTGTATTAAGAATTATTATGTCTCATCATTTTGATAATCCCACACCTCTAGCTTACGCGGAACCGGCACGACATGGTCATCACAGGATGGCTATGTCGCATGAGAAACAAAGTCAACTGTAATCATACGAATTGTTTGTGTCAATAAATACAATAAACAAGAAAATGAAATAACATACGCATATAAATATTTCAATTTTAATACATAAATATAAATAGATAATAATGAAGATATTTCTATCTCTTTTGTTGTTCTCTTTGTTATTCATTATCAATGCTACATACACAATGGGGACATATGTATTTTATGCATATAATAACAATTTTGGGTAGAACTGTTGAAGGAATATTTAATGTAAATTTGTGCACAACATCTATTGGTTTCCAAAGAGCTCTCTTTCTTATATGTTCAATAAACTCGAGTAAAGTTTATAAAATTGTTTAACAAATTTATATTAAGTGAACAACAATCGAATTTAACTATTATAAATGAAGTTTTCCAATGTATTTAATAGCTAGGAATCAAATGGTAGAATATTTAATGGTAATATCTCTATTTGAATATTTTAAACTGTCTGTGCAAAATTTTGAAGCATTTTATTATGTCTTTGAATTCAGAATAAAATCTCCAATATATTGTATATTTCAATAAAATTAATTGTTCAATTCAAAATAAATATTTTGGTGTTATATATTATGAAAATATATCAAATTCTAATAAAAAGAATCTGTGATGAATTCCTTTAGACTAGTAATTGTCTGTTTTTAAAACAGCTAACTATATTCCTCGTGCAATAATATATGTTTATTGTAAGTCATTTGAATAACCATAACTCTTATATATAATCTTAAGTACTTGCAAACTTCTTTTAAAGTGAATTACACTTCATGTAGAATCTATGGACTACCAGAATAAACTTGTATTTGTATGGGTTAAGACAGGGATGGGCAACCAGCAGTCTGCGAGCCACATGTGCCCCGTCAATACAGTTAGAAAAAGCAAATGTGGAAAAATTGTTCCTTATATTTGGATCGACATATATTTGTGAGCAAAGATTCTTTCATGAAGATTATAAAGCGTAAACTTAGATGCAATTTGGCTGACATTAACTTCAGGCTGTGGTGAGAATTCTACAAGCAATAGCATTCCTGATTTTAAAAAAAAATAGTAAAGTAGCGTAATATAAGGTACCTTTGTCTCTTTAAACGGATTTTAAAATTAAATGTCTTTGGAGCTATAGATTATATTAAATTAGAGCAAAAAATATAATTGAATGAAACTGCCACTATTTTATTTAACATATATATTGATTTTTATTGTAAAATTCATACCTTTTCTGAAATGCCAAGTTAACTATAATGAAGGCAATCATTTTAAAAAGATTCAGCCTTCCGATATCATCAGCTACTATAATATGGTCCTCGAGCTAAAATAATTGCCCACCCCTTGGTTTAGATGATATATCAATATTTCATTCTTCCTGTTTTAAACACACAACTTCAATAATTTTAACGAATTTGACAGTTAAATTTCATACAAATTGCTTATTATGGAACATAAGGATTTCTAAGATGAAGTAAGATTTTATTGATTATTATGAAAACTGTTCAGTCTTTACATCTCAAAAACAAATTGAACTTATTTTTATTTTTAGTATT
>BMAV01009825.1:124915-157850 GCA_019973955.1 Trichonephila inaurata madagascariensis | reverse complement strand
AACCCATTATAATTTTAAAAACAATTTCTGACAATTTTTTAAAACTATTTTATTGATAGGCATCAATTTCAATCTTTTAATTGGACTTTTGCGATTGACAACATCTGTTTCTTCTAACCTCACATGTTTTTGTTTTGATTTGAATCTTACGAATGTTGCTCCCAACTTTCTTCAAAAAACTGAACTTTTTCGTTTTAATTGTACAATTTTTAATCGTTAATTGTTTCTAAAAATTTTGTGCTTTTGTTGTTATCTACTTATAACGGGTAACAAATGGATTAAATTGACCTCTTGAAAACGCAACTACGCTGGTGACTGATTCACAAAAACAGTGAAAGTGTTGACTTGTAGTGTTCTTGACTTGGATGTGCTCAAACTTGTAATGAGCAAAAACTGGAATAAGTAAAGGCATTTTCTCAGAACAAAGAATGTTTTAGTGGAACATTTAGAGGTAATAGAATATTTTACTTAAATTGGGAAGTGTGTTTTCAAGTTTGTGTTTCTCCAATTGTTTTGAGAACAATCTGTACCTGCATGAAGATTATATGTTTGGACTGACTTCTAATGTGACTTCAAAATACTCCAAGTGTACTTTTATTGTCCTCTTTTCAGCTACTGAAAAGCTAAAAGAGCAAAGTATTATTAATTTGCAACTTATTTGGGGAAGGTGAGTGATTGAAAGATGACATTCTTCGGTGAAAAAGCTATGTGCTAAGCTGAACTGGTCTTGTATGTCAAAAGGAGCATTTAGACTTTGTGAAAGAAAGTCTTGGCTGCTGCTACACTAACGGCTAAAGATGCCATGAATGACACTGCTTTGGAAGCAAAGAGCATTATAAAATGTTCCAAGATGTCAATTGAAGAATGTGGAATATCCGTTGACGGCAGAGACACATGGACATTCATCGCTAAATGTGGTTTCTATAGAAACTTTATACATTAACACTGGGAAATTCTAGATTTGGAAATGTTAGCAAAGTTTTTTAGAATTCTATAGGTCCAGTCATACAAGCGTGTTCCTGCAATCGTCTGGGATTTACTTCAAATATGGAATCTATTGGTGTGTACAAAATCTGTGTATGTTTTTGCACTACGAAATCTTAAAAATATGTATTTCTATTGTGATGGTGATTCCAAGGATACCTTTCTGTTAAAAATGTGTATGGTGTCAACAATGTCATCAAATATGAGTGCATAAGATACTTCTAAGAAAGATTGAGTAGTCGGCAAAGAAAATTTAAAAAAAAAGGCCAGAAAAACCTCGGTGAGAAGGGAAAACTTATCAATGTTATGTTTAATAAAATTCTAAACTCTTGTAGCAGTAACACCAATCACGTCAAAGCTATGCTAAGTGCTACAATAGCGGCATTTTTTCACTGTTGCTCCAGAAGGGAGAAATCCATATATGGTTCATGCTCGATTGGAGCTGAGAACTGGTGTGACTATCAGCGAGGAAACGACAGCGGAAAACAATAAACAGAAAAAAGTGTAGATCTTTCTGTGAAACTTTCAAATATTGTTAAACATGTGTATATGAAGCAGTGTGATAAGCAGTTATTATGAAATTGCCTCCACGGTAAGACACAAATACAAATGCATCATTTAAAGCCTGTTTGTGACAAATCGTTTAAAAAAAAAAACTTTTATCGAGCTAAAAACATTTTCTTTGGGTACCCATATTGCAGTCATTATTTTTAAAAAAAACTTTTATTGATTTGTTAGGTATTTTGAAAGCATTTGGCATAAATGCAGGGAATTATAGACTGCGTGATGAGAGATTTGTTAACATCTTTCGAGTCGGTGACTCGAAACAACATTCTTTGCATTTTTTAAAATCAACCAGAAAAAAAAGGGGGCCCAAAGAAAGAAAAAATTTAACAAAATACCAAAGAGTGGAATTGTTAAATATAAATCAGAAGAGTTTTAGTAATATACTTGTCATATTTTGTTTTGAAATTGCTTTTATAAAGTTTAAATGCATTTTTCTCAAAACTATTTTTTTGTAAATTTCTTGATATTTCAAACATGATATCTAAAAACCTATTAGAGATTCTTGTATGAAATTTTACACAAATGTTATTAATGGTATTATCTAGAGAATGACCTACAAGCTAAGAAATTGAATAATTTTTAGTTATTTTATAGTTGTATTTTTTTCTGGAAGTTTTGATAATTTGATTGAATTTCCCAGTTCGCTAGCTCGACTGGCTATAACTTTTGATTCAAAAGAAATAATTAAACACTTGTAGGTCATTCTCTAGAAATGTGTTTAAAAAATATGTTGCAGCAATATTTTATGGAAAATATAAAATATTTTAAAAAATGGAGTGTTTGAAAAAATTCCAAAATTTTATTAAAATTTCTTTAAAAATTTAAGTTTTTGCAAATTTTTATGTACATATATTATTTCTAACTGTATTTTCTATTATTGTGTATAGAAGTGAAACTAAAAATGTAAAAATATTAGGGATTTTTAAAACATTTAAAAAAAAAGTCTCCGAACGTAGTCGGATACCTTAAAAGTAAAGAAGCCAACTAACAAATGAAAATTTAGTCGTGTTTGAAACTCAAAACAGCAAGTTATGAGCCAAATTTTTTTATTCAAACTTTCTAAAACCATGCAAAGCCAAAGCTCCCATTGAATTTGTTTGCTCTTAAATGTATGTTATTTTTTTTAAGTACAAGTTACATTGTTTAGTAAAGTTTAAATTTTCTACTTCAATAACCATGCACAGCCATCGCTCCCATTGAATTTGTGTGCTTAATTGTTTGTTATTGAAGTACAAGTAAGTGTTGTAAGAAAAAAAAGTAGATGTTTAATTATTTTAATTTTTTACTTAAATAATAAGTAATTATCTTATAGTGCCATGTATATTACCTAAATTGTTGTGAAAAACACTACTTATATATGAATAAATAGATATTTTTTCTTCTGAATAAATAGATTAGTTTTTTTTTTAATCAAAATACTTTATTTATGCAAGTACTATTTATTGTTGACAAGAAAATTTTTTTTGGCTCTTTAAAAACTGAAATTTTGTAAATTGAAAATGTTGGCTCTTCCGACTCCAAAGGTTGCCGACCCCTGCATAAGTGTATTTATCAAAAAGTGGAGGTGAACAATTTATTAGTTTCATTTCTAGCATTTTTATTCTTTCGTGAGCAATTTGAAAACATTCCAAATTTTGTTTTAATTATTACAATAATTTAAACATGTATGAATTTAATATAAATGTTATATTATAAATGTATTAAGTGTGTAAATGTTATATGTATAAATGTTAAACATATAAATGTAATGACACATTTGTAAAAAAATTATGCATAGTTGAGTTTTTATCACTTTTTTAAAAAATTAAATAAAGTTTTTAATTCATCTTACATGATTTTACATAAGAGATTTTTTATGTTGCTTTTTAAAAAGCATATCTACATAAAAAAAAGTGTTAAGTGTATTTAAAATATTTATTTCATTGAAAATCTAAAATTTGCCCCGATTTTTCATCTTTATGGATAGAAGGGAAAATTTCAAATACATCGACTTTTCTGCGTAGTTTATCTAAAATTCTGAAAAATATTCTGTGAATACACCACGCAGACTTTGACAAATTACCTATTTTTAGCACAAATTATTGATTTTTACTGTTGCGACCGTTAGCAACTGGTTTGAGATTCTTGTCTCTTAAAAGATTTCGGAAACGTCACATTATGAGAGGGTGAAACGTATTGATTTATGCGTTGGCGAAAATTATTGATTTTTGCGTTGGTGGAATTTATTGATTTATGCGTTGGTGAAATTTATTGATTTATGCGTTGGCGCTTTTAAAATTCTACCTCTTACTGTCTTATTGTTGGTAAGAGCTGCCTTAAGTAAAGACGTTAAAATATAAAAAGCAGAGTAGCGATACTGAATCTGTGGCCCGCGGGCCGTATGCGGCCCATCGAGCCTTTATAAGTGGCCCGGTCATGGCCCATTGCTCTGAGAAATTCACTAATTTAAGAACATTGTATTAAAAATTTGATGGGAAATTTATCTACTTATACCTGTTGACTCCGAGGAATATTTAGTTGTATTGAGATACATTCACTTCGAAAAGAAAAATATCAAGATTTTAATTGCGATGTATAAAATAATTGATTTTTAGAAAAAAAAATTATCTTAACTTCCTTAGAAATTTCTTAATTAGTTTTATATTATTTTTTTTTAATTCCAAAATAACTTATCTATTGCCATTGAACGTAATGCATAAAAATATAATTAATAGTTCTCATTATACAGATACCGAAATTTTTAAATTTTAGACTAAGTATGAATGAAGAAAAAAAAAAGCTATCGATATGAATAAATATTTATTTATACCAGAATTTTTTTTTTTAAATATTTACGTAAGTGTTTCGGATTACTAATTCTTTTAAAACAGTAAAACACTGAAAGAAACGAAATATAATTGTTTAAATGAAGTAGTAAAATTAGTCTCTTTTATGTATACAAAGACAAGTATTTTGAATTTCTTTTGAAAATACAGAGATTACCTTTGAAGTATCTTGAGAAATATTTGCTTAAACAACTGTAAACACTAAAAAAATTTCAAAAGAATTCTAAACGTAAATAATACGTGCATTTCAGTTGATGGTATCCTTCCCATAATACTATTTCAACTTTTAATACCTTTAATATTATTACATTAAACTGATAGATTAATTTATAATACGAATTTTTGCTGACATTTTTCATACTATATTTCATTAATTTTCTTCAGTAACAACCAGTTTTAATTAATTAATTTTTTTTTTAAAAAAAAAAATATTTTTCTTTCAGATCCCAGTTGTCTAGGTTTCTAAGAACTCAGACTCACTTTTAGCGAAAAAGTTCAGGTAATATTTCCAGATATGAGGAAATAATTAGTATATAGAGTATTTAACTTTAATAATATTCTGTTTTCCTTCGCGTTTAAAGATCAACTGTTTCTATGTGATTTATCTGTAATAACACAGGTCTGCAAAAAAATAAATAAATAAAAATAAAGAGAGAGAGAGAAGAGAAAAAAAATGTATAAGCTGCATGAAATATTTTTGCCAAATTATATATTTTAAAGTGCGCTGTGAATCAAAGAAAACGCCTCATTTACCACTTCGTGTAATTTTTTAAGATAAGTTTGCAAAAAATTGCTGCAATTTTTTAAAGGAAATACTATTTTGTGTGTGTGTGTGTGACTATGAACTAAATATTTTAATTTATTATAAGTAATCAAACCTATTGTGTGTGTGATATATACGTTAATTTTTTTTAAGGTTAAAACTTTTTTCTTTCTTTTGATCTAAGAACTCTAAATTCCCAATTTAGGTTTGTCTCTCACTTACTTGAGAATCCAACTGTGTTGCTAGCTAGTATATTGGAATGTTAACCTACCTACAACGCCTTACAGTAGCACACACGGGAATTTGTAGAGTTGAAAGTCCACCATTCTTGTATCATGCTCCTTTTGATTTGGTCGATTTTCGGGAAGAAAAAACAGTAAAAAACAAATTATTGAATAAATAATTAGCATTGATTAATAAAATTAATCATTAATAACAAATACTTAATTAAATTTTACATACTTTATACTCAGAATTATAATCAATCTGAAAAAAAATCAAGGGCTTTGGGGGGGTCAAGACCCCTGGGACACCCCCCTTGTGTGCGCCATTGATGCCGTACCATATTCTTCGTTGCTTCTCTCGATATCATAGACACCTTCACCCTGTTCTTCCTAGCTTTCGTGTTTTCAGGAAAATAGTCAATACGGGAATGTAAAAAATGAACTTTTAAGCTCGTCTTGCATCTTTGAACTTTATTCTTAACCAGCATGCGTTGTTCAATGGATTTGTAGTCAAGGTCTGTAGTATACCTCCAAAAAATTTTTCTTCGTTCTTAAGAGGTCTCAGTGGTATTAATTTTATCTCTCTCTGTCTCTCTCTCACGGGTTAAAAATATAAACAATTTTCAAACAGATATATTTACTTGAAAATAAAATTTTAAAAATTCGATTCTTTTACACATTATTTATAAAGGAATGAGGTTTCCCAAAAGTGCAAAATGTTAAAAATATAATCACAGTTTTAGAAATTATAAGCATATGAAAATAAGAAACATTTCTGCAATAAATATTAAGTAAATTTTACTCTGCGAATGTTTTTTCTAAAATATTAGCCTTTGATGTATAAATATTTATGGAATTATATAAAATGTATCATACTCTATAAAACTTATTTAAATTTAGAATTATATATCTTTTGCAATTTAAATTATTTAAAAAATATTGAAATTAAAAAAAATATTAAAAAGTAATTTCTTATTTTTAAAAAAATATAATTTATTGTTCCATTTATATAAAAATATGTACAGTGTAATAAGGATATGTTTAACTTTATAAATCAACTTATTGATAGTAATTAGAGCTACTATTTTAGGAAATATCATGCGCAACGTAAAACTTAATATTTCTTACAGAAATGCTTCTTATATTCATATGCTTATAATCTTTAAAAATTTGATTATATTTTAAACATTTTACACTTTTTTTGAAGCCTTATTCCTTTATAAGTAATGTGTAAAAGAATCGAATTATTTAATTTTAACCTCAAAGAATTGCATCTTATCGAAAACAGTTTCGATCTAATAGAATTTTCAATTCTCGTGACAAAAGTAAAACACATGAGACTCATTAAAAGAGTTCCACTCTTCTCATCCCTTCCTTTGTTTTTAAAAAAGGACATCAAACGAAGATTTTCGTATGCCGGAGCCAGTAAAAATTCTCTTTCAACACGGCTTTAGACAGTTTTAAGAACTTGGAACAGATATCTGAAAAATGTCTCCAACTTTAGGCAGTGATTCAACAAACTGCTTCATTAGCCCCGATTTGATTTGAAGAGGTGGTAATTTTTTCTTCGTTCAGAGTTAAAGTGTCTCGGTGTGGCAGTCAGTTTTTTCTAATGCAGCTTTTTGGCTATATTGCCCTACAAGCAAAAAAGGCATGGATACTTTGTGTAACCTACCTGCTAGCTCAACAACATGGTTATCATTCTGAAGCTTCAACAAACCATCTATTGATGATACTTGACTTTCTCAAGATTCATAGCCATATCTTTATAGTTCTCTTTCATATGCACTTAGTGACGAGATATAAATAC
This sequence comes from Trichonephila inaurata madagascariensis, assembly GCA_019973955.1. Lineage (NCBI taxonomy): Eukaryota > Metazoa > Arthropoda > Arachnida > Araneae > Nephilidae > Trichonephila > Trichonephila inaurata. Next base: position 150,677 of record BMAV01009825.1, on the reverse strand, counting down.
ATTTACATTATGCAACACAGTTGTTAGCGACTTACCCCTGAAGGTGCTCCCTCACCGTCTTGCCTACCTAAGGGTGTAGGACAGTGATTCCCAAAGTGGTCTATATAGACCCCCAGGGGTCTATGACGACCTGCAAGGGGTCCACGTCAGCAAAAAAATAATTTGGGGGTCAATGAGATGTAAGTGGGGGTCCATGTGATATTGGCTATCATTAAACTAGATCATGACTTTAATTATAAAAAAAAATTAATCATGTGGAAACCACACATTTTACTTATTTAGCAGATTTATTTACTAAATTTAATGAGGTTAATTTACCCGTACAAAAGGTGACAGCATAAATTTTTTTAAAACAGGAACCATTTCAACGTTTCTTTCCAGAGTTAAACTAAAGAAGTATAATACTGGAGGTCTCCGGAATTTTCTCAAATTAACCCAGACAATCTGTCAGCACGTTTAACCTACGTTTAATATTTAACTGCCTTTATTGAGATTTTGAAACCAGGTTTGAGAATACTTTGACTATGGTAATACCACAGAAGGCAATGAATTTATATGGTCATATTGAAAAAAAATGTCACATGACAACAGGAACGGATCGTGATATGCACCAATGAAGATTTTAAAGTTTAGAAACGGATGCCCCAGTAATTTTGGTTTTAAAAAGTCAAACCTGTTATTTGTCCCGAATTATGGAATATCATAATGAAGTTTTTAATTATTTTTCCTAGTAAGAAGGAATTTCAGCTCAGTTGTCAATCTCCAAAACAAAAACAAAAAAAAAAAAGAAACTGGACACTACTATAATAGAGGAGATTTAAGGTTAAACCTGACAAGATTGATACTAAATGTTGAAAATTTGTTATCGTAGCGCTAGATTCATCCCTCCCATTAAAATCAATTGTGTGTTGTTAGGTTATTTTATTTAACAGTTATTTTATATACTAATCAACTTTTAATTTAATTAATTAACATATGCTTTTTAAACTTTTAACTCTATACTTCATATGTTATAAATTTAATTCTTTTTAAGTAGTAGTAGTAGTAGTAGTACTAGCTGTCAAAAAGACATTTTTGTTGATAAGTTTGCAAAAATTCAATATCAATTAAGCAGGGGTCTACCCTATACCGAAAAACATGACAAGGGGTCTATGAGACAAAGAAGTTTGGGAACCTCTGGTGTAGGAGGAATAAAAGCAGAACCAGAAACTTCCATAGTAACAATTATTTATTTACTCAAACACACACCAACCAACAACACTTTAATCTCTAAGTGAATGTCAAAGGAGAAAGCAATGAGTATTAACCAAATAAGCGTAAGTAACTAATTTAACTCAACCTAATCTATCGGTGATTACAAATCCCCAATCCACTAATTTAATACAGTGGCAAACACTACTCTTAATCTTAAACTGCGAAAATCAACTTTTACTCAATCTCACATGCTTAGCGAATATAACAGCTTTTCTTAGCTCCTTCTACTACAATTACAAAACTCTGACTTTATATAGTCGAACTATTCTAAATATCAATGTTTCTTCTTGAGAGGGATGGCAGTGAATTAAACGTGAATGCTAGCCCAAAAATTCCCCAAGAGGATTAGTTTAGAGGTCACGTATAGATTCGTCACAACTCCCTCCGAGAAGAAAACGTGATTTATTTTAGAGTCTTTTAATGACCCGATAGAAATTACGTTGAAAAAGTTTACATTTAAATTACCCAAAATACTTTAACTCGAAATTAGCTCTAACTCACTTCATATCAAAACGCTACACTAAAAAACACGCAAAAACATCTAGCGAAAATTTTATCTTACTTTTACTCGTAAGACATTCACTTTACATTTAATTACTAAGGTGTACCCCATTTAGGCTAGAACCAAGGAAAAACCTCCAGAATAAGGAAAAAACCCGGTCGTACACAACACGTACCTACTAAAATAACCTTAAAAATTTTAACATACAATATCTTTGTTACAACTCTTTAATCCTCAAGACAAAAAGTTTCAAAACATTAGGATCCGCCACCCTGAAATAAGAACTGGATCAGTGGACGTACAAGAAAAAAAATTTATCACAACACTATATATATACATAGACAATATTGAACTTTCACTCATATGTCAAATGTCAATCATTTTTAAATATATAAACACATCATCTGGTTTTTTCAAAAACTCTCTTTCCAATCGCGCAGCGCTATTAGTATTATGGTTAATTTTCTATTTACGCCGCGTCCCAAAACCAGATACATACGAATATATACATCAATACGTGAATACATACACAATTATATACAATTTCAAAACATTCATTATAAACAACAATACAAGGAATTCTTGCACCACAGCTAAATCTCAGTAAGTAGTAAATAAGTGTAAACACATACAATTGCTTTCCACACTTTGGAATAAAAAAATTTACGTATACAAAAATTCATTTTTCAAAAAACCAGAAAAATGCACCACAATGTAGTGTAAAACTTTTGTACAGTAAAAAACTTTTTAAGGTATCCGACTACGTTCGGAAGCGTGATTTTAAAAAAAAGCGCATAAATGGATAATTTTCATGATATTTAGTGTCACTTAGATTAGAATACATGTATAAAATTGTTTTAAGGACATTTTGACAAAAAAAAAAATTATTTAAATACAATATTTTGACAAAAAATTAACTTAGAATAACCTTTTTAAAAATGTTCTCCTTTTATAAAAAAATGCTTCTAAAATAATAATACTTTTGTGTGTGTGTGTGTTTATATAAAGTAAAGACTTCTCCAGGGAGTCTGAACTATTTTTTTTTGAAAAATTCACATTATTTTCAGAGTTATAACCCATTGAAATAATTATCGGAGTTTTTTTTCTTAAAATTTCTCCCCTCTGTTGTGTCGTAAAACATGGATAAAGACACTTCTAAGTTATATATTTCAAAAATTCTAGTTGAACCTCTGTACAGAGGTTTGAGCTATATACAGGCAAAATATTATTATTATAGAAGCATTTTTCGTTAAAGGAGAATATTTTGAAACCCCGCGACCGATCTAGCCTTGGTCTACTAAATTCCGAACTCTATTCGACTGATATTCCGATCCGCTGCTAACTGAACTATTTACGTCCACCACACCCTCATCACTTTTTCTCTGATGATAAATTCGCACTTGGTCTACATTAACGGTTGTTCTTTTAACCGCCTTCCAAATTACAACATTATTATTTTGAACTCTTAAGACTCTATAAGGACCCTCAAACTTTGGTTTAAATTTAGCTACTAATTTTTGCTGGCAAAGCTTATGGGATGCGTTTCTACAAGTACTAAATCATTGACCTTAATGTTAACTTTTCGTGTCCGTTCGTGTTTCGTTGTACTTTTCATGTTGAATTCTAGTATTCTTCCTGGCTTCCCTAAATAATTTTTCAATATTGCCAACCACAAATTCTGCGCCATCTGTCACCCTCACTAGTTTTTGAAACGAGGTAATAAGCTTTATGCCCAAAAATAACTCTGCTGGCGTTTTCCCAGTAGTTTCATGGACCGCTGTTCTCAAGGCGTAGGCGAACTCCTTCAGGAATTGGTTCCAACGAAACTAGCAATCATTTGCAAAAGATTTCGATTAACTCTTTCCGTTCTGTTTGACTGTGGTCTGTACACAACTGTTTTAACAAGATTTACGCCCAATCGATTACTCAAATGCTCAAAAACTTCGGATACCAATTGGGGACCGTTATCATTAATCATTTTTACAGGAGCTCCGTATCGCGATATATAATTCTCAAACATGGTATTTGCAATTATTTTGGTGGAAGCCTTTCTGAGGGGTATAAACTAAATCCACTTCGTAAAGTGGTAGGTTATTACTAAAATATATCTATACCTTTCAGGTCGAGACGTTGGGTAGGGGCCTAACAAATTTAGTGAAACTATTTCATTCGGATAATTAGTTACAATCGGTATTCAACGACCTGCTGGTAATGCGTTTTTATAATTAAATTTTTGGCATAAATCACATGTTAAAACATATTGATATATATTTTTTCTCATATAGGGAAAATAACAAGCATCCCTAACCCTCAAGTAAGTTTTTTTCTTTCCTAAATGACCAGCCATTGGCTTATCATGAAATTCGCGCATTATCTCACCCCGCAGTGATCGCGGAATATACACTCTCAGTTCTCCAAGAGTGGCTGCATACTTCGCGTAAAAGAACAAGCCATCAATTAGTTTGAAATCATGAGACCAATTCCCACAGACTGTCGCATTAACCGAGCTGTCATCAGGGTTTTCATGATATCTATATGCAAATTATTGATATCTACGTCCCAGCATTAATAATTCAATTGTATTGAAAACTATACTTATACGAGCAAATCTAGCTTCCTGATAAAGAAAGGACAAAACTTCTGATTAATAATTTTTAAAATTAAAGTAGAAGGATTTTTTGCGCTCTCGTAACCCAATAACAAAGTTGATTTTCGCAAATTTTTTTTTCAGAGGATCTCTTCTCCGTAAACTACACATGCGTGCCAAATTTCAAATCTAAAGCTAATAGAGGAAACACAGAATTTTTATTTTCAACATGCCCCATAGAAACGTTGAGGGTCAATTTCCAAAAGAACCGTTCTTAGCGGATTTCAATTCAACAAAAGAAACATACAAACCAAATTTCTTTAGTAAGTAGTAGTTTCCTAGTAGTTCAAAAACAAGAATATTTTTGTCAATACGCCCCAGTACCCCCTGCTTCCCCCAGGAGTTGATTTCCGTAAAATCCATTCTTAGTGGATCTCTATTCAACAAAAGAAACGCGGTTCTAACAAATCAAAAACAACAATTTTTTTTCCTGTAACTCCTCTTGACCCTTCGCAACCTCTCTTAGGGTGTCGATTTTCGAAAAATTCTTTGCGAGGGTGACTCAATTCCATGAAAGGAAAATGCCTGTTAATTTTCAAGCAAGTAGGTCTATAGTTTTAAAACGGAAATATTTATCTATTAAGCCCCTGCAACGCCACTTGGAGGTCGACTTTCATAAAACCCATTTTCTAGCAGATATATACTCTATGAAAAGAATTTGCTTACCAAATTTCAAAACTGCACGACTAATAATTTTAAAATGGGAATAATTACATATAACACCCTTTGCGAAGGGTAGAACCCGAGACCTGTGGATTCGTTGCCGAGTAACATGACCACTAGTCAAAAATGAACCCCTCCCCCCGTGCGAAGGCTGTTACTAATGAAAATAATTATCTATAACGTCCCTTCCCTCCGCAACGCCACTTGAGGGTCAGTTTTCAGAAAACCCATTTTGTAGCGGATCTCTACTCCTTGAAAGGAATCTGCTTATCAAATTTCAAGACTGTATGTCCTGTAGTTAAAAACTGAATTAATTATTTATAATGCCCCTTAATCCCTAGTAAATACCCCTTGGAGTTCGATTTTCAGAAAATCCGTTGCTAGCGGATCTCTACTTTATGAAAAAAACATGCCTACCAAATTTTAAGTCTGTAGGTTTAATAGTTCCAGAGATATCGTGATGAGAATGAGTGAGTCACTCTCTTCTTCTTTATATAATCGTATATTTATAAATATAAAAATGGATGTTTGTATATTCTATGACCTCGTTTCACTCCAACCCCGTTCAACTGATCACTATGAAAATTGGCATGTATGTATATGTATTTTTTTTCTGGAGATGATTTTTGTGCTATTCTCTTTGTTACAGGTCCCCACCAGGAGGCTCTACAACATATCAACTTCTGCATCGTTCAGTCAATCTCCCCATGTTGCCAACTTGGCTCTATCGCCTACACTTCGTTGTGTTTCCATTGAATCGCCATTGTAATGTAAGGAACAGCGTTGCTTGCGAATATTACAATTTTAACATAAAATAAATACAACAGAAAGTAATATTAACGAAATGCATATCCAGATATAAATTATTTCTACTATTTTAAACATTCATTACACAAAATTTGTAACAATGTCTTACTTTATTGAGCAGAGATCAGCTTAGGAAGATGTTTTCAAAAATCGACCCACAAGAAAGTTACAGGGATAAGTAAAAAAAAATCCTTTTTATCAGCTACTACATCTACAGACAAAATTTAAAAAAATATGTTTTTTTTTGTTGTTGTTGTTCAGCTGAGATATGTATAAAGCTTTTTTTTTGTTTAATTTGCAATTTATGTAAAATAACCTCATTTATATATATAAAAACTTCTCTATCCTTCAATTTATATTGTTTAATTTTTCAACTCACGTACGAAGAATGGGTATACCAGCTAGTATAGATATATAAACAGTTTGTATTTATGCATCATGAAATACCCAGCGAAGTGGGTGGGTAACGGCTAGTTATATATACAGTCGAACCACCACGAACCTCTGTATTGCGAATTTTTCTATACAGCGAACTTTTTCCTTAAACCAAGAACATTTCACGATTTTCTCCGTAAAATAACCTTTCAATAGCGAAATGCATTTTCTATATAACGAACTTTTTCTCTTTGCTTCAATTTTTTTCTTAGTATATTTAAAGTATTTCAGGACATCTCAAGTTATTCACTCTTTTAACACATTTTATGGTGGTCATAAAACTTCAGCTGGTTTTATTAGTTGCCTAACTCACCATGCGCAATAGTATTCTAAGCACTTCATCCAAGAAGGGCAACTTTTAACCACCATTGTCCAGTTCACAGGAAACATCTTCAAAATCCCCTTTCACCCACAGTGGAGTTGTCTCGTGTCCCAATATCCTTGGACTAGTCTAAGTTCATTTGTAGTGTTGATCAGCCGTACTAGTCGCTTCGTTTCTAGAAGCTCAAAAATGACAAAACGTGCTTGAGCATCAAAGAAAAAAATGTAATTCTTCAGGAAGTGGATAAAGGCGTTAAGAAACTTTCCTTGCAGTTTTTCTTTCTTTTTTTTTTTTTTTTTTTTGATAGGTAAAATATATAAAATAAATATATATTAATTTACTAAAAGGTGAGAATAACTACTTTTTTCAATATGTAGTGTTTATGAATTTAAAATATTTTTATATGGTTTATGAAGGAAATTGAAAGATGAACCTCTGTATAGCGAATTTTCCATATGTCGAACTTTCTTTCGGGATTTAGCGACTTCGTTATATAGAGGTCCGACTGTATTTAATTTTTTTTAAATGAAATCTTTCAGAACTTAAATAATCTTATGTGCATGTGTATTAATTGTGTGACGGATCTATACGCGCCCTTCGAACTAATCCTCTTGGGAAATCTTTGGGCTATCAATTCGCGTTATTCACAACCAGCCCTTCGTAAGAAGAGAATTGTGATGTGTAAATTAACTCACTATAAATGGGCGAGGTTTTTTAGCTTTAGTAGGAGAAGGAGCGGAGATATACTCTAGACAGGTGAGATTGATATTAAAGGTATAATATTTGAATTATAGAACTTTGATTATTAATAGAAGGAAACCTTAAAGTGACGAATGTTCACTAAGATTGAATTAAGATTAGATTTAATCAGATAAAAAGTTAGATTGTGAATTAAAAGTAGAATCCAGGTTGTTAGTCGAAGAATCGCTTTCGTGTTACTGTCGTTGTTCCACTTTCACGATTTTTATTGAGACATTCTCTTCAGATTATTAGTTGAAATTGTGTCTGTTCTTAGTGTCGAAATAAATAGATTCGATTTGCATCATGTCGAGTGTTTCTTCGTCCCCCCCCCCTCCACACAGCTAGGGGATCGCGAGAGAGGCTCGGGTCTCTCACAATTGGACTCGAGTTATCTGAGAAATCTAAAAATAAGGCTAGAGCTTTTTCATGAATAAATAATTTTATAGTTGTATGTGTGCAAATGACATCTCTCCCCTCTCTCTTTTAACATGTATATTTACTTTATTTCCACGACTACGAACATTCTGAGTGATATTCACCTAGATGAAATGATAGTGTTGAAGGGAAAATTAAAAGCCAAAATCTAGAAAATCTAAATCCAGGTTTTTATTCAAGCAATAAAACTCATACTTAATAAAAGCATGTCTTTTTACATATTCCAGATGCTTCCAGGCTCTCCACCATTCAATAGGGATTTTCCATTTCCTCTTTCTTTATATCTGAATTAAACAAATATGCATAATTAAAACATAGAAAATAGTAATTTTAAATGATTTATTCTTTTAAAAAAAAGATGCCATACAATCTTGGAAAATTAGGCTCTTTGTTAGTATAGACCAGGGGTCAACAACCTTATAGCTGTGGAGTGCCAAACCAATATAGCAATAGGACTCAGTGTACTACCCAGTAGGAAATTTTTGAAACTCAATTTCCAACGTAATTAATGCAGAGTTTCGGAATAGAGGTCACAAATACAGATTAAGAGTTTCATTATATATTAATTATGCATCCTCTAAAGGTATTTATTAATATAAAATTAAGCAACATAAAATATAACTATAACCTCAACATAAAAAAAATTAATTGTGCATATATTATGTATCTCTTAAGAATATTAAAATAAGAAATAAACCTAAAGTATATAAGTTTTCCCGCAATATAGTGAAATTAAAAATTAAAGTTCACAACGTGAACCTTGTCCCTGCTAAACTCTACTTAATATTACAATATCAGGGGTATAATTTGTGACTTTGAATTACTCATGATCCGTAATATATTCCGCTAATAAATTTCTTCGTGGTCTCAAAATATACTTCATATGAAAAAAAAAAAAACTCTTCACATGTATATGTAGAATTAAAAGTGGAAAGTATAGTATATATGCAATTTTCTTCAAACTGTGTGTTAAATCATCCCGCAATGACGTACAGTAATGTAAAAAAGCTGCCGATGTATCGATAGTTATCTTCCAGAACTTTCCATAAATCGGTAAATTTTGCTTTCAATAACTTTGAAGGATTTTTTCACAATGCAGCAATGAATGATGTTTTCTTTTGCAAGTATTACACAATCGTTTTGATTTAAATTGAATATTTAATGCTAAGAATAAGTCATATTTATATATATAAAAAGAGGGCGGTATTTGTTTACATAAATCACACAAACTACACGTTTTAACAAATTTTTGTTTAAACTACATTATTAAACCCTCCAAGCGGTCTGCACGTAAAATCCCGTCATTCCAGAGATGCTTTTTCTGCCTTCAAGCTAGATTTCCAAAAGCAGCCGAGCCACATTCTTAAAAATAGGGATCAACCGCTTTTGAGAACCCCACCTGACGGCAAAAAAATAGGTGCGGTGCATTTTCGAAGCATCTCCAGAATGGAAAGACATTAAGTGCAGACCGCTTAGAGGGTTAAAGGCTTATCCATAAAACATTTATACCTCTTTGTCATGAGAAATTGTTGATAGTAAATCCTTAAATAATTGCATCACATCAGAGTTTCTCTAACAGTAGGGTGGGTCCCCGAGGGAGATGTGATAACTCTATGAGAGGGGCGCGAGCATATTGAAAAGTCGAAAAAAAGAGATTATTTTAAAAAAAATTATTAATGTACTGAAAGTAAACAAACAAAAACGTTCTGACATAATAAAAAAAAATACACATTTACACTGATATAATGTATCAGTACTGCACGATGTATTTTATGATTAATTTAACTATATACTAAGTTAAGAACAAATTTAATAATTACCAGTGCCCCTCCCCCCCATAGGTGTGTCATATATAAATTTATATACAAAAATTAATCCTCACCTTAATAATATATATAGTTTGTAATTAATCCCTTTCCTGCTGATTAAAAGTTACGCAATTCGCTCCCCAATGCCATCTTTTTCCAAGTAGGCGCGCGTATGTGATGTGTTGTAGGGGGGGGGGGGGGGTTTAGACAAATAAATAAGTAAACCCTCTGAACTAAGTAAGTCCTTTATTTCATTCCAAAGCCTTCGGAATAATTTTATGGGTAGCAGTATAAAGAAAAGATCGTAATTCGGAAAGACGTATATATGCGTCTGGGGCAATTAACGTTTTTGCTCTGCGTAACGTTTATATACACCAGTGGCACTTAAGGGGTTAAAGTCGTATTGTAGCTTTAGCGTCAAAGTATAGTATTATTGAATTCAATACATTGTTATTGTTTGAAGGGGGGGATGAAAATTATGATTGAATATTTGGTCGCAAATATTGAAAGTTTGAGACGCACTGCATTACATATATTGTACTCTACATCTGCATTTATAAAATGCATGAAATTGATATAAAGCAATAGCATACAGCAGCATTTTTCAAACTTTTTAAAGCCCTCTTGCCTGTAAAATGTGAGAAAAGTTTCAAAGAGCTGTGTATTATTTAACCAACCCCCCCCCCCCCCAACTTTAATTGGTTTTAAGGAATTATTTCATAAGACACGAAAGTTAATTCTAACATTTTTACTCTATCATTCACTCGCAATATTATTTAAATGTATACATGTGTAGTAATTTTAATTATTACATACAAATAAACGAACATTTGAAAGTATAACAGTGAATTATTAAACCAGAGTAATTACAAAATAATTGAATATAAGAATAAAAATAAAAAAAAAAATCATTTCTCTGGCTGTTATAAAATTAAATATCAACAATTTTTATTTATTTGGAATATGATGCTAGTGGGAAGTTTGCTGATGGTTGACTTTCAATAACTTTTCAATGTGCTCAATTCATGACTGGCGCATGATAAAGATAAACACGTGTTCACCATTCAATTCGAAGCAGACATCAAACTAGTTGCACTTGTTCTATTTGTAAAACTTGGGTAAAATTTCAAATTTTATAATTGGGTAAAATTACAAATTTTATAATTGGGTAAAATTTCAAATTTTATAATTGGGTAAATATGTTCAAATGTTGAGAAAAAATTAATTTTTTCAAAAGATTTTAAAATAAAAAAAAATTCTTGTTTTATGCATGTACATTTAAGATATCCAACTACTTTAAAAAAAAATGGAGATATGGAGATTTCTTTGTGGTTTTTAGATTTATTTAGTACATTTAAAGAAAAAAAGGTTCAAATTAAAAAGAGAAAAATAAGTTATTACTACTAAACTGGGAAAAAATGGGTAAAAATTGACAAAAAATGACATGAACGGGACCCGCTCTGTACAAATAGTAAATGAGCAAATTCTCAATTTTTCAACTCTGACGTGTTGCTATGTTATTCCTTTTTAAAATGACCTTCAGGATAAGAGATATTTTAATTTTTACAAAAACTAAAGCACTTTACCTTAGTTATTATATGAAATTGCTTAAAAAAACAGTGATTATATTCCCATAAAGAACTGTAAATTTTGTAATGAAACAGTGATTTATTAATATGAAGGTTAAAACACTTCTACTATTACACAGAACATACACAAAAAATTTCAGCAAATTATTTTTAAAACTTTTTGAGCGATCGTTGCCCCCTTTTGAGCCTTTTGAAAAAAAAAAAAGAAAAGAAAACCACATTTCGAGTTCGAGTAGAACGCATTTTAAAGTTTGACATCTTATGTAAAGTTATGACATCTGCTTTTACTAAAACGCTACAGTTTTTGTTCTAGTGAACGGAAAATAAAAAAAACTTGGTATTGTTATAAAGCTAATAATATGGCCTATAAAATAAAAAGATAAAAAAAAAAAATGTCAATTTTTTAAAAAAAAGAATCATGATTTTAAGGTAGTCGGATACCTTAAATAAAATGCATTTTGTCTACCTATGTGCATTTTTATTGTTGACAAATTTGTAGTTTTTAAGGGAAAGTTTCTGAAAAGATCAAAAGTTGGCAACAGCAAAGCGCAAGAGCTGATTAGCTAGAAACACATGATTGTTTTTATCGTGTGACTATGACATTACATGAGATTTTGAACTGATTGGCTAAAAAAACGTTTTTACCATTATCATATGATTTGACTTCACATAAATTGAGCCCATTGTGTGTTTTAAATTACTTAAATTAAGTCGGAACAGTGGAATAACTAAGTGCAAATATTTTTAAATTTTTATTTTGCAATGTAGTCACGGCTGAAAATCCTGCTTTACATCAATATAGTGTTTCAAAAGAGGCTAACTATTTAATTATTTTTTCAAATAAATATGGATATTCCTTTTTATTTAAAATTAACCTATAAACATTGCAGAAAGACTTGTTTTTAACGTTGTATATCAAAACTCTTATCTCAAAAAGAAACTTGATCTACGTTAAATTTAATTTACTGCTGCGATATGTTTTGGAAATATTATGGATTCTAAACCATAACTTTATGGTATATAAGTAAAAAAATGTAGTATATAATTGTATCATTCTTTTTTTTTTATTGAACAATAAAATTTTCTTTTCTTGTTTAACAAATAATAATTATATTTAGGTATTTATAATTTATTATTTTACATTTTATGTTAAGTAACTGTATTTATTTTTTCAATATTAATATTATTTTGTTGTTAGCTTTCAAATTATATTTCTAATATTTAAAATTATACTTGTGAATCTGGAAGCACAATATTCTTTTTTTTTGGTAACTTTTTTGCTTCACTTGATTGAAACAGTGGGAATATTGACATTGCAACGATTTTACTGAAGTGGCAGTTAAACATATAATGATTTAAAAGTAATTTATTAATTGTTACGGAATTCTACTATTTGTAAGCGATAAAGGATTAGCAAATTGCTGACTAGAATGTAAAAGGATCACTCGGCATTCTGATCCTAGCAGTCAAATTTCTGTTTTTTCAATGAGAAAAAAGCCCTTTAAATTAAAGGTACTTTCCGTTTTGCCGCAGCCAAATCTCGACAAGCAGGATTTATTTTCAACAACATTCTCATTGAATTTTTCATCCATTTTTGAGGTATTATGAAAAAGACATTATACCGATAAGAAAATACTTCGATTTGTTGTGGAAATGAGGTTGAAAAAGTTTACCAGCGGGAATATTCCGTTTGGCGTCGGTTGTATCATTTTTGGAGACTTTATCACTTGCACTGGTGAAGCGAAAAAGTACAATTACGTTTTACCTGACGGTTTTTTTTTCGAGGCTGATACGAAAGGAAAGACAATTGTATTTTTTGTAATATTAATTGTATTTTAAAGCAAATATATCAAATTATGAAGATCTATCTAATGTTAAGTAAACAATTTTTTGAATACGTGCCTTCAAGGTTTATCCGTAATAAGGTAATTGTCCATCGCGTTCTCGGGAGTACAGTCCAACTTTGGCACCTCCAAGGGATAGTCCAGACACATCAGTTTCCTGATAGTCCCCAAATCTTCCATAGCCACGTCTGGTAAACTGATTTCTACTGTAACGTGCGACATCGGCTCCACCGAGGGAAGCAGCATATTGGTCATCATCGACTAAGCGATATCTGTGTCCGGGAAAGATTGGAAGTCCGATTGGAATCCTGCGTATGGGGAATCGCGGCCGTTGAACACGGACCCGTCGTTGGGCAGACGCAATGGCCAACACGGCGAAAAACAGGATAAGCTGAAATAAAGCAGAAAGTTGATTTCATTGTGAATCTCTTGGAAATATTTTTTTAAAGTTTATTTAATTAAAATTCCATTAGGTTCTGTTCCTAGAGAAATATGTCGTAGTAACTTCTCCACATGTTGGTTGAGGTGGGTATTTCGCTGATGGTTGAGGTTCACGGGGAAATCCGAACGCAATAGGAATTAAGAAACCATTGGAATCAGACTCGAAAGGATAACAAAAAGACAATCGCAGCGTTTATTGTGGCAACTTCACTCCTCATGATTTTATTTCAAACTCCTCTACCTTTTCTTACTTTTTCTTCCAAGTGGTTATTTAAAACTTCCTTTCAATAACCTCACGCAGTTATCTTAGAGGTAACGTGTAATGGATTTAAAATAATTTTTCTCTTAATCCTTGTTATTAAACAAATATATCCCTTTTCTCCTCGTTCCGTCAAGATGCGGCAGACGGTTGAAAGACGGGCTTTGCTGTCATGGAGATGTGACGTCATTTTCTCTTCGTTTTCCTATGAAAGCGAAACAGAAACTAAATCAACTGGGAGAGTGGTTTCAACCCACCCCTCCATCAGCGTTATTGCGCTGCATTTAATGTGGACTGCTTTTTATTTTTATATGTAACTTCAACAAATTGTTCTCTGTTCAATTTATTATGATGAGTGGATAATAGAGCTAACTCTAAGGTTCCACGTAAATGTATAACCGTTACCTTTTAAAAGACAATCGCAATAATCCACTTTTATTAACTTAAGCGTTAGAACTAAGTTGAATGTTTTATGAAAAAGACACTAAATAGTAAGAAGACGATGCGTTCTTTTCTTTAATGAGATGCATCCTCTGAACCTCATCAACGAGAAATCTTGTAATATCATCTAATAGCGTTAATAATTCAGGAATAAGCGACTGCAATTCAAGCAGTATTAGCATGGCAATATTTTCCACATAATAACTGATCTCTATCTTACTGACTATTTATATGCTATCGAGTAGTGACATTCGTTTTATGAGTAGAGTTATTCTAGCACAAAGTGCCAATTTGGCACGAACAAAAAGATCCTAAGATAGGTAAAGGAGATCTCGTTAAAATTACATTGTGTCTGAGTTTTTGTTCGTTAAATCTTGAGTTAATAAAATTTTAAACTTAATTTTTGGTGGGTTGCTTGGACCCACCTGCAAGTCACTTTTGGCTAGAGTTTGTAACGGGTTCCTTTCATGATCTTCTACTAAACTTAAAGGGAAATATCTTTCTATTCGTTGTTTGTTTGGATAATCTCTATCTGTAACGGAACTGTAGCATATGCAAAATAAAACCATTATTTAAAGTGAAGTGAAGTGAGTTTAGGAAGGAAGATAGCATTTACATGTGTCGATGTTACTTCAAATAATGATTGTAAAAATTTATATTTAAATTTTTCCTGTATCCAGATGTAGATTAGGAGACTTTTGTTTCGAGTCTAAGTTACACAGTTGTTATCTGTATCAGTGGTTGCCAACCGAAGGTTCATGAAAATGTTTCGATGGTCCTCAGAAAAAAATGGGATCATTATTTATATTTTTATGGAGATTCAGTTTCAAAAAATGATAAGTAACAAAACATATAGTGGAATATGGGCTATATTTTGTAAAAAAGTTTTAGCAACTATTTTTAGCTAATTTCCTTTTGAGCTTAGTGATATTTTAGCTGCTTTTACAAGGGTTTCCATCGACATTTGAAAGTGAGAGTTGATAACCATGGTAAATTGATGCCATAATAATTCATTCCGTTTGTTGTTATTGAATTGCATTGCCGGTTAGTTCTTGCTTCTCATGTTCCTTTTCAGTGATATGGAAAAGTAGTCCAGTTCAGTTCAGTACAGTGATGAACACTGTAAAAAAGGAGACTTGGCTAAAGCCTTATGCTCCGATATGTTATGGATTAGATGGAAAAGTAAATAAGGACGTAAGGACGTGACAATACAGTTACAGTGATTCGCCACATAGTGATCAATCATATTAGTGGTTCGCCAAGTATAAAATTATACATTTTGGGGTCAATAAACTTCTAAAATTCGGCGACTACTAGTTTGAAACATTAGATTAGTATCTTTAGTAATAATTATTAATACAAAATAAGACCGACGACGTGCTTCCCTCAGCTATTTCAAAAAATCAATATTAATTGAGACTAATTAGCATAAAGATCTGGTTGATTTTTAAAGATGTATCTTTCTTTAGTTAATCCTCACATAAACGCAAGCGGAGGCTCGTTGCAAAATATCTAGTATTCGCAGCAAAGCGTTTTACCTTAACCCTTTAAGTTTGCATTTGTATATGCACACACAATTTGAACCATGGTGTAAATAAAACATAGTCTTACATTGCAATCGGAGACAGAGATAACATCGGCTTTTTTTTTTATTATCTGTCCATTTTCATTTCTTTTCAGGCAACATATTACGTATTGCCTTGCTAATCTGTTCATTATCGAATGTTTTAAGGAATCTAATTCCTTGCTTTCAATAAAAAATTTCCATCCTTCGCCACAAAGAAAACCCCAGATGAGAAGTATTTCAGTACGATGAACAAACTACATTTCTTTTACTCACACTCTCCTAAATTTCACACCACATCAAAGGAAGGACGTTTAAGCTTCGACATATTCATACATTGGCGCCTCTGCGCGGCGGGTCTTCAGCGTTAGGTTCGAACTCTTGACACACAGGCCACGAACCCATTACCTCGACCATTAGGCTACCGTGGTCAAGCTGCGAGGAGAGAGAGATGACATTATGAAATGTGCATTATACTCCTCACTCATTTTTCAATAATCATCGTTGGGTTAATTATATCGTAGAAATATAATTTCGTTTTGAAACTAAAATCTTCCAGACAAAATTAAATATTTCTATTTTCCGAAAATGAACCCTTTCAACCCCTTCATGGCAATATTAAATTTTAAAACTATTTTTTAAAGTTACTTTTTTTCCTTATCTCCATACGATAGAATATCTTCCGCGCAGTTAGGTTCTAATTATTAATCATCTTTTATCTAAATATAACCGCGATGTATCGTAATAGTTACATGCATATCCTTTTCAAATTGTTTAAATGTTCTTCAGGGTACCCTTACCTCTATTTAAAAATCAGTTTACAGTGTGATGATTAATTCCTACTAAAATACCAAAACTTTACTCAATATGGCAAAAGCAAAAGATGATTTCTATACTGACAGGAACGAAATATTAACATAAGTGTATAAATATATATATAAAAGCAAATCATACTTACGAAAAATCTCATGGTGGCAAATTGAAGTGGAAGGTTTCAAGGATGTGTACTGTTAACGCGTAAGGAGAGCCGACTGAATACTGCTGTAGTGTTCAATGATGGTTTTATACTATCAAAATGTATTAAAATTTAAGCTGAATAAAGGATTTTAGATTTCAGCTGACAATATGAAAACTCTGCATAGTATTTCAATTGTTTAAATTCTGCGAAAGCAGCTCCATTTTAGCAAATGTGCCATTCTATTCATTTTCTGTTATAATGATATCCCAGATACTTTACGTATATTATTTAATGTTTTATTATTATTTATTGTACCATTAAATGTTTATTTAAAATATTAATTATAAAAAAGTATAAAATTAATCTTTTCAAGCATTAATTAACTTTCATTCATAGAAAGACTTATTTCGGAACATTATTTTAAAATAATTTTTCTTGAACTCTTTTGAGTAATGAAATAATAATTGTTCTTGAAGTAATTCTTAATATATGTTTTACTATTCACAAAGAATGACAAGTATCTAAGGTATCCGACTACGTTCAGATTTTGAAAAATCATATAAATAATTTTCTTTTGATGTTTTGGGTCATCTGAATGAGAATATACATAAAAAAGTATTTAAAAATATTATTATAAGGCTTAATTTTTTAATAAAAAAAATAACATTTTCAAAATATTTTCCTTTTATGTAAAATAAATCCATATTTAAAATATTTTTTCAATTTATAGCTAATATATCACTATAGAGCCTAAGTTTAGGGTTTTTGAAGAATTCATTTTTTTCAGAGTAAATATCAATCGAAATAACCAATGTTTTCGCTTAAAATTTCTTCAATCTGATATATTTCAATGGGATATATCCGCTTCTAAATTTCGTATTACAAAAATTCTAGTTCCGGCTTTCAAAAACAGTGTGTGATTAACTATTTTTAAATTTTTTATAAATATACGAAAAATCTCGAGATTTTCAGAAAATGGATTTTACGTAGGTAACAAAAGAAAATATATTTATATGTAGAAAAAACAAGCTTTTCCAAAAGGTATCTCAATATATTATACAAATTTTTGTTAAGAAAAATTATAGGCTTTGTATATTTTCTAAAGTAGAAGAAAAAATGTAATTTTTATGAAAAACCTCCTCTTCTGGGTCTGAAATAGAAACTAGCTGTTATTTTTAAATCTTCTCACATAAAAACGTTTCTACATTTCTATTTTTCATAGCTTCAAAGAGAGAGTGAGAGTTATATTAGCATCGCACTAGAAAGCAACAGGAGGACTGTTGGCGTTGAATCTTGGTCATGTGATGAGAAGAACAACTGAGCTGGTACCCTCTATCCAAACTACCACATCATGCCAACGGGAGGACGTGGTCCGTCGCCAAAAGCCCTCGTGTAGCTGAATAGTGCGACGTTAATATTCAATCAATAAATCAATCAAGCCAACAGGAGGACTTCGAGCCGCCAGAATTTAACGGGCAACAGCCCCCTCTACAAAGCGGGCCTTCAGTGTCATCAGGACACAAAACCGGGGACACGCCGGCTACGAGTTCGTTGCCACTAGGCCAGGGGTGGCGAACCCTTATGGATCAACCTGCCATTTTTTTACCTAAAGAAATATTTAATGAGGTATAGACGTGCCGTCAAATAATTTTGACTTGTGATTATTGGGAAAATAATAAAACTAAATACTAACATTTCAATACCCTTTATTTACTACGAAAAAATACATCTCGCATTAAAAGTAGTAAATGTTTTAGATGTACGGGTAATTGAAATTAAAAAGTAACATTCAAAAAGTAACATTCTGTGTTGCAGATTAGATGACAAATAACTTATATTAGGATTGCAAGTTGTTACTTTTAGCAGAATGCATGCTGAACTGGAGTCCTCTGCCAAATGGTTTCTAAGCGAGTCTTAAATGTTTTTCATCTCTGAAAATAATGACTCGCAGGCATAGGTCGATGAAAATACGGTTAAAATATTATGAGCCATCTTTTTCAGGCACTCAAATGTGTCTGGAATCGAATTCTATGTTTAACAATTTTCGTTATTGGCATTTAAATTTATATTGCTTGTTAATCTTCCTGATTCAATCAATTCCAACTTTTTCCTTGTTTCAATAAATTTTTGAATTCATATTGAACTAGACTGGAAATCAATCAGTTGCCTTTCAAAAATTCTGCAATCTTCAACCAATCGAATTGGGAGTTTAGATTTTCACAAATGAAGTCGCACATCAGGGCATATAATAAACTTGAGCGTTTCTGATGATTCTTTGAACTGAAGAAAATCTCGCTGTAAATGTAAATCATTTTGATCGGTGGCGTGTCCAAAATATTGTATCGCGTGCCATCAATGGCACGCGTGCCATTGGTTAACCATCCCTGCACTAGGCTAACACGGCCACTGCAGTTTCAAAGGGAAGACAGTTTTAGAAATCTAAAATTTCAAATGTTTTACTGGAGGTAAATTAAAAACAAAATTCTCTGCAAAATTCATTTTCTTTTTTATGTTTTTGGATACCTTAAAAAACTCATTTGAAAATTATTATTTGTTCATTTTTCCTTGATTTTTACAAAATTCATATTTTTCATCGATCGACTCACTCTCTCATACGTTTTTAAAAATCATTAATTACGTTTCTCGTATTTTTAAGTTCTCATTATTGTTTTCAGATTGTCAATAGCTATATATGCATGTTCGATATCTGTATGCAATGAAGTTAACAAGCATTATGAAAGATTTAAATTAAACCTTGTTAACAATGAATATCAAAAATTGCTTATGTTATTAATGTATTGTTTATCGATTCAATTAGGATTCTTTGTTTATTCTTTGTTTTTTTCCTATGTTGCTGCCTGTTAGCAACTAAGCTTTTTCAGACACGGCAAGTCCCTAAGAATGGAAGCCATTTAACTGGTGGCACCATCTAATGGCGGCTTCAGCTACCAAATTGTAACTTTTGAATTTGATTGTTTATTTATTGTTACCTTGATAAAAAAAAAAAAAAATACATAAGTGAGCAAAAGATGCATGTCAAACACATTTTCGTGGATTTTCAAATTTATCAAATTAACTCAATTGAAATTACGTATAAAAAATGCTTAAAAATACTATTAAAAATATGCTCAGGAAAACATGATAGTGAAAAAGGGATGTAACAAGATAGCATCGTTGGAGTGTTTAATATGGGTATAATCGCCTCTAACAGCAATGCAGCCCTCAGAAAGAACTCTCATTCTGTTTACGAAAGAGTTTATGATAAAAATTGTAATATTTGCAAGAAAAATAATCCCTTATATAATAATGGGATTTCAGAGGAAACAGTAAAATATTAGCAATGGAACCAAGTTGATATTGTTTTTGGTAACCAAATTTAATGATTTTGGTGGTCATATGGATGCTTCTGGAAATTACTGGAGAAATCTATAAAATCACGACCTATGAAACAAGTGGATTTTTCGAGAAAACGCTGAGAATTGGGGGAAGGGGACGCCTAGGATAATCATTCTTGGAGCTTCTTTTCAGTTAAATTAAACTTTTTACGACCAATTTTTGCTTCCTTTACCTTATATATAAATAAATTCTGTACAGCATCACGAAAAGACTTTTTTTTAATAAAAAGTAGAGGCATATGCATTTAAAGAAAACACACACATATATGTATATATCACATAATTTTCATTTTATTTATATTTATGAAATTATGTAACAAAGAGCAAATAATAGCAGCAAGTGAAAATAATTGAAATATTAAATTTATTTCTCATGTTTTCTTTTGGTTCATAAGAGCTAAGCTTTTATGGCAACATTTTTCTTTTAAGGAGACGGTATACTAAACAGTAGGCAATTTTGTATAAGACAGGAATTCAGTGATAGTCTTAATCTCAGATGGAAAGATAGAAAACTCTCAAAATATAGGAAAAGCAGAGAACGAGGCTAGCGTTGTGGAGTGAGTGAATATTAACGTCGCACTGTTCAGCTACACGAGGGTTTTTGGCGACGTACCACTTAATTCTGAGCCATGGTCAAGTGACGTGGACGACACCTGAGCTGGCACCCCCTCTCCTAACTACCACACCACACCAACGGGAGGACGTTTCAGCTCTCGACAGATTTAACGTGCATCGCTGCCCTACACGGCAGGTCTTTAGTGGTACTGGGCTCGAATTCATGACATGCCTGCCATGATCCGCTATCTTGACCACTGGGCTACCGCAGCCCGCTTGCGTTGTAGAAGAAGAGAGAATTTGGTGTTTTACAAGCAAATCGCGGGCCTTCAATGAAGCAGTCATTTCGAAATTCTCAGACGTGAAATGAGGAAAAGTCGTGTACCCGGCGTTTTTATAACAATTTAAATGATCTGGGTGCATGACAAGTATTTTCATTTACATATTCTGACAATTAGAGCGCCATCTGTTGATAAAATGCGGAATTACTCTTTTTTCTTATACCATGCGCTTTCTTTCTTCTTCAAGGCCGCGGTAGCCGAGTGGTATAGGTATCGGATCGTGGCTTGCTTTGTCACGAGTTCGATTCCAGTACCACTAAAGACCCGCCGTGTAGGGTAGCAATGCCCGTTAAATCTGTCGAGAGCTAAAACGTCCTCCCGTTGGTGTGGTAGTTAGGAGAGGGGGTGCCAGCTCAGGTGTCGTCCACGTCACTTGACCATGGTTCAAAATTACGTGGTCCGTCGCCAAAAGCCCTCGTGCAGCTGAACAGCGCGACGTTAATATTCAATCAAATCAAATCAATCTCTCTTCTTCAATAATATTCCGTTCAAATTTGACGTCATTCTGATCAGTGATTCTTTTTTTTAAATAGAATTTTGGAACTCTCTCTCTCTCTTTTTAACTTTAATTATAATCACTTAGTAAATTTCAGGAAAATTGTAAATGTTTTGCCTCACTCAATAAGTACCATTGATATTAATAAGTAATATAGCAAAATGCATTTAAACTCTTTATTTTGTTCAATCACTAACTTATTGCAGTCATTCACAATAATCATCATGCTTACAAGTTTCCAAAGTCAACAGCAGAGAATTCCGAATTTCATTCACGTTGAGCTAAAAAAAAAATATTGCAATACATTAAATATATTAATTAATTTTACAGAAATTAAAAATTACAATTGTAAGAAATTCATGACTCCCCCCTAATGGTTGTAACACTGCATGTTAATAAATAGGTCTCGAAGAATATGATACATTATTATCCCTAGAACGACTTATTAAACATCAAAGAGAATATACAGATATTTTGCTTTGGACGAATGTTCCCTATTTATTTAAACGCCAGTCTTAAGAATGTTTAATGAATTGTAAGATATTAAAATTGAAATCAAAATTCCAGTGTATGTGTAATCAATGTACATTTAAATTTATAAGAATCGCTCGTTTGTGGATTTTTCAGCCAATAAAACAGCAATTAAAAGGTTTTATCCATCAAAAACATTGAGTAGATTAAAAAAATAATTCTGGAACTTCAAGTTGGAATATAAAGCAAAAAAAAAAAGAACTATTACAATGTATAAAAAAAATTGCTCTAAAACTCTTAGCAAATTAAAAAAATATCTCTCCAGAACAACAATGCATTGCTATAAAGATATAAGTTTGGAGCTTTTTACACTAAAATAAAACTATGAAAAATACACAAAACACTTCGTTTTGGCTATAAATATGACTTTACACTGCGAAAAACCGGTTATCAGAACTGAGCACAAAATACTCACTTTTGAATACGTCACATACTCAAAATAGCTCCGATGCAAACATACTCAAATTTGAGAATAGCCCATTCTCATCTTTGGCAACGACTACGTACTCAAAATTGTAAACATCACATACTCATTTTTGAAACTGTTACTGGATCAAATTTGAGAATATAACAGCTAAGTGAATGAGTAATGCACTCATTTATGAGTATTTATGGGTCAAATATGAGTTTGTATGTTATTTATTTTAGATACTGTTGTATCCAATACTAATTTTTAACATAAAAATATACATCAAATCAAATTTAAAGGGATCTAAATACGTGATACTTAAGTTGTAAATTTCATTTTTTCCATCTTATATGTTATTTAATTTACATTTTATGAAGTTTTTACCACTTAACTTCGAAAATCTAAATTCTTTTTGCATTTATTGTGTTACAAAAAGTTTACTTGCGTATCATCGCCAAAGTGCCAACGTTCAAGATAATTCGCCATGTCTCGTACGCACGGAATTAACAACCATGTACTTCGTTTTATATAATGTCGCGCCAATATTTTTGAGGCGATACGCAAGTTCCAACAAAAATATAATTTTTCGTTTTAAAAATGTAACTACTATGTGATCTTAAACTATATTATTTTTGAACTTATACCTCAAATTTAAATCTTTGAAAAACACAAAAATTGATTCCATGCAATAGTTGAACAAATGTGTAAGTAATTTGGCTCATTAAAAGTTATATTTATATTTCTAGAAGCAATATATTGTCTCTTTAAAATCCTATACAAACAGAAAATTAGCTTTTATTTAAAATCAGTCTCAATAAGTATCTTGGAAACATTACGATGAATAACAGACTTTTCATATTAAAAATTTCTAAACACAAAATAAGAAATGAATAGTTTCTTTACATATGTAACATGAAAAGAAAAAAAAACTTCTAAGACTTAGAAACCCAACTAAAATAAGTCTCATTAGGCCTCCCAGGTGAGTAAGTATTTTTTGTATCAATTGTTTTGTTTAAATCAATACATACACAACCTCTGCTTTCAACACTCATCAACCGAGCTACTGGGACCCCCTTTTAATCCATCCAGATGGAAATAAAAATGCATTGTAATATATGTTACAAATCAAGCTCACTTTTATATTAACTGATTTTATACTCTATCACCAAAGAAAACAAATATTGTAGTTTTTAAGTTAATGTTTTTTTTTTTTAAATCAAAAATTAAAATATTTAAAAAGTTTAGTCCTTAGAAGAATGTAAAAACAAAACAGATTTTTACATTCACAAAACATTTAAAATGCACAAATTTTTAACCAACTGGAAAGAGTTTTTAGAGAAGTTTTCAGCATCCATTTAGAAGAAAAAATATCATCTAAGGACCAGTGGAACCGTAATCTAGCCATTTTACTAGTGTAAAGCATTTTTTTTTTTAATTATTCACTGTAAACAAGAAAAATAAAACAAATCATATCTTTGAAATATTTATTCTGGAAATTGTACACATACATATCAGACATTGAAAAAAAAACCAGGATTAAAGTGTGATTTTTAAAACAACATGCCTTCATCCATAAGTTATTTTTTATTGATTTTTTTTATAAATACTATCTCTCTATATATAATCCATACTATAGTCAACTCCATTCTTATTTGTATAGCATAGCTTAGCTTATGTTTTAATGTAATATATATCAAATTATTTTAAATATAGAAAGTTCTAATGCCTAAAAGGAACATATAATTAAACAGACTTTTTTTATTTTTATCAAATCAATAGCATGTCTTACTAAATATAAGTGAAAATGTCTTTCAAACAGTGTTTCAAATAAATTACATGTTAGGATACATGAGTCATCTAAATTATATACTGAAAAATTTTAGATAGCTGGTTCTGAGAGGAATCTTAAAATTTTCCTTGTTAGAGTAAAATCTCCGCAAATGTTGTTCATAATTATATAGTATTCTAATTGACAATTTACAAAATTTAGCATAACAAATTTAGTACCATGCTCCCCCATATGACTGTTTTGAATATGACGACAAAGACTGCAATGGGAATCAAATGGTCTTTGGCAGAAAGTGTAAAATGTATGAAATTTGTAAATTATTTTTTATCTATAAAAAAAAAATCAGAACTATGTGCAAAATTTAAAATAAATTATGAATTGTAATATTAAAAATGAAGATTTAGCTTACAAGTAGAAATGAAACTAATGCAAATTAAAAATAAAGCATTTATAATTCAGAAACAAGATAAAAGGTTTTAAAAAATACAATTTTTTAACTAGTAAACATGAAGGCATGTCTTGCTGAGTAAGAGAGTATTAACGTAGCACTGTTCAGCTACACAAGGGCTTTTGGCGACAGACCTTGTAATCTTCAACCATGGTAAAGTGATGAGGACGACACCTGTGCTGGCACCCCTCCTCTCCTAACTACCACACCAGCAAGAGGACGTTTGAGCTCTCGACATATTCGAACTCATGACATACCAGCCACGAGTGTGTTATCTTGACCACTAATCTACCATGGCCACCATGACTTGCTGAAGTTAGCGTTTATAAAAACTACTGTTCAAAAAATAACCCTTCGTTGAAACAATATATACATTAGGGAGCTAATTTGTTATCATTTCTTTACGCACAAAACGTTTTTTAGGCCCGGTTTTGAAATCACTGCAAATAAGATTTTGGAATCTAGTAGTTTTCAATCCAAGAAGGTGATCTCACACTAAGAACATGTAAGTAATTTAAAAGAATAGCCTATTCCTGACAAAAGAGGAATTACATTAAGTTTAAAAAAAGCAAAAATGTAAGTGCTATTATTGTAGAAAAATATGAGTACCAGGATTTAAAGAAATAGAACTCAAGGTATTTAGAAATGTTGGGAAAAGAAACAGAAGAAAAATGGAAAAATAATAACTGTTAAAAACTAAAAAAATTTTAAACCAAAAAAAGAAATCAATATCAGGATGTGAAAAGATTAATGGTGAAATATTATAAATCTGATTCTTTAAATGTTTTTTTTATATATTTGTGGGATTTGAATATATTGAACATAATTTGAATAATTTTCAATAAATACAAAAATTTCAAGTTTTATTTGTGAATTTTGACCAAGGAACATTTAAAAATGCATTAATTAAAAATAAAGTTGAAGTAAAATTACAATTTGCTGCCAGTGAAAAAAGAATTATTTCTGATAGATTTACTATCGTGGCCATGCAAATTTACATTGTAAACATCTGCAATAAAACATACAGCTGTCAAATTATTTAACCTGCCTGTAAGCTATTTTCATTTTGCTGCCATGCATATCACATT
>BMAV01009825.1:70098-98024 GCA_019973955.1 Trichonephila inaurata madagascariensis | reverse complement strand
AATATTAACGTTATAAAAAATTCTTGTATATAGACTGATTTTTTTTTATAAAACATAAGAAATTTGCAATAAAAAAATTATTGAAAATAAATTTTTATTTTTTATGATCACGAACAGCCTAGGATAGCTTTCTTTCTATAAGAGATTAACATCATTCCTATTGATGTCTATACCCAAGAGAATGCCCCTTCCAGGTTTCTTGGAAATAGCAATCTATTATAGGAACAACTTCGACTGGCTGTTAGAGAAAAAGACTGGACCCAAGAATATGTAATCCTGTAATAATGGTATATTGATTTTGATTAGTTCTAACATCATGCTTGGATTAAACTGACATTTAGAAACTATTATCTCACCTACATAAAGTATTACTTCACTAAAATTTTTTAGCATGAACTTAAATGTGTATACTGATCATTTGAAAACTAATTGTTTTTCTGTGTTATTTTGCATAGCATAGCCTCTTCTACTATTCAAAAACTGGTGAAAATTCCGTTGCCTTTCACAATAAATTATTTATTTCATTACCATTTTTCTAATTCTTGCTTATTTTTTAGATGAGTGTAGACAAAAGTAATATTATTCAATAAACCTCATTTTTCGTTTCAGATGGGCAAGTTCAATTAGGTGGAAACAGTACAAAAGCATGAACTCAGAACGCATAGCTACAACAAACTATTACGTATTAAGTAAATAAAATTAACCATTTTTATCTATTGCTCTAAGTTTGTAGCCTATTAATATTAAAAATAGAGTTGTACAAGTCGCAAATAACTGTAATCATTATTTTGCTTTCTGGGTTACCACCAGCCGATACTCTGTACCCAACATAAACTGGGTATAAACACAATTGGATGGCATTCTCTTGGAAAACTTAGAAGTCTGAGATTTCAACGAAGATGACACAACATATTTTCCAGTGGTCAAAAAAAAAAAATGCTCACTGTAGATAATGGTAGAGTACATATTATAAGAAAAAACTGAAAGAGATATTGAAAAATTAAGTAGCCATGTAGTTTTAAAGAAAGTCGTACAGTAGCTTAAAAAAACCCTGGAATGTAACAATTTTGATTGAAGACTCAAAAGCATTCATTTGACCGCTCTGGTGAGTTTAGATTTTAAGCTGTTGCACTTATGCTGTTGAATTCCAAGTGCTATTGAACCGGACACATTGACTAATAACCGATCTGGTATGATACACAGTCATATATTCAGAAGTGAACATGTGTCTACTTTCTTGTCATACCCTCCCTCCCCCAGTATCACTTTGTGTATTCCCTACCCTTATTTGAAGACCACTAATTGAAAAAGCATTAGTTAATATATCTGCAGTTATATAGTCGCAATTTCTCAATTCTAATGGTTCCAACATATTTGTAACAGAAGCTTCAGTTTTTGTAAAATATATATATTTATATAATTCCAAACAAAACATATACAAATTAACTTAGAGGCACTATCATTAGAGCGAAAACTACAGCTCTCTCACACCGTATGATAAACCAAGTCTAATGAACAAGACCTTTCCAAGTAGATATAACCTCTTAAAAAAGTTAAAAAGCACTAAAAATGCTGATCGTGTTGTTTCATGTTTTTCTTATCCTAATTTTTGCTCAATGTAAACTCTTAAGTTTGAATGAAACTTTTAGTATCAAATGTACATCCATGAAGTATACTTTTACATTGTTAATGAGTACTTAATTTGTAAGTTAACATTAAAAGCGTACTTGCATTTTTAAAATGAAAGTTTCACGCACGGGAAATTAAAATAGACTGCAACAACCACAGACCAATGTGTTGTTGACCAATCAACAGCCCATTCTGCCTCAATTGCAATTCTCGTATACCTGCTTGATGCAATCGGCTAGTTACTCAACAAAGAATTTTTTTTTTATTATTTTAAAATTTTTACAATAAATTTCCCTTTTTTTAAAAAAAAAAAAGGAAAAGTACTTTTCAGTATTCCCCAAACCATATGAGGACAGCAGGGCATGTTACTTAAAAACGGAATGACCCCTTTAACTCTCTCGATGCGTAGTTATTTTATCAAAGTAGATTTAAAAATTGTGTATGGTTTTATAATGTATTTCAAATCTACATTTTATAAGAGTTAAAATATACAAAACAATTTTATAAAAGGGTTATTTTAAAATATAGAATTAGATCATAAAATATGAACGTAAAAACACAAATAGGAACAACATGGGTTGCACAGCAAAATAGTCGGAAAAAATGCACACACGTGGAAATTGCAGGTTGCACAAATTATGCTACATCTATGTTGCTCTTGGAAATTGCGGGATGTGCAGCAAGAGGGTTAAAACAGGTAAAGTTTGTAAGCATCAAAGTAATATTTAGAATTATTTTAGTAAAGATGCTAAATTACATGCTGTTAAGAAAATAAAATAAATCCATGAATTTTAAACATTTACAATCATCCTTCATGGGCATACCAGTACATGGCCTAGCATGTTAAAATCTTTTCACATTTAGGCAATCAATTAGTTCAAGTCACTTATATATATAAAAAAAAATTTCCTTCAGTTTTTGTTTCCAGCAGAAATTTACATTGACTCAGTTATATAAACAAAATAATTTTGCTCAAAACTAGTGAAACACAATCAAATAAACCTCTCCATGAACTTAATTTGAGGGGGAGAATAATATATAAAGTAAGAATGACAGACAATCGTAAGCAACTTCGATATTTTGACACACATAAGGTACCAAAAAACTTGAAAAATAACAGTTTTCTTCAGATAATAGGAAGCAATTAACTACTTGTAGGCTCTCTCAAAATCACATTATTGTGCTTCTAGAATGAAGAATGAACACTACAACAAAGCATCTAACTTTTCAGACACCAGTCTGTTTTATTGAACAATCCTTATGTATATGCTTACAAGTTTTTCATTTAGGTTTTTTTTAAATCTGTAACAATTTTTTAAAAAAAAAACATTCCAATAAAGAACATTTTGTAGTTACCCATTAATTTTAATTTGATTTCTCAGCCTGTCCCAGGCCACTTTCTTAAGCGAGTAAAGATAACTTAGTGCTCCACATGAAAATTATTTTATATAAAAAGAGCCTTTGTTGCTCAATGAAATTATTTTTAAATTTGTTTCTTTTTAGGAATAGCAAGTATAAAAGTTCATTGCACTTTCGTGAAACACCTATCATGTATTAGAGGTATCATTCCTACAGTAGAGACATTCTTTTTAAAACAAAATGTAATCAGTCAAAAATTTTCAAATAACTGATTCTAAATATTAGATTACTAAAATGGAAAGAAAAATTACAATGTTAATAATCATATATATAAACAGGAATATTAGTATCCAGACCAATAATACTTAACCTTCCCCCTGCTTGTTCATGTTACGTAATGCACTCCCACAAGAGCAACTATAACAGTATAGAATATATATTTTACAGCAAATATAAAAATTAAATGTTCAAAAAGATTAGGTTTAATTTCTTTTAAACTGAGATAATTTTTAATATGCTCAAGCAGCAATCAGTGTCACTGATATAAGCTTAAAGCAGGGGTGGCCAACCTAAATTACCTTACGGGTGACTTCAGGAAAAAATCCCACAGGTCACAATAAAAATATTTTTTTATATTAGATTTGGACCCATTACAAACATTTATTGGATTAAAACAGACAACATGATGAAATATAGTTGTGGGATTTATTTGTCACAAACCACCATACTAAACGCACACACACACAAACAAAAATATATAGCCCAAAATATCCGCATTTTGTATAGTTGTATTGAATGTTGCGGGCTTCAAAATTATTGAAGGTGGACTGCCGGCTGGGTCACCCCTTGCTTAAAACTCTTCCATCTCTATAAATAATTATTCGCTCTAGGGTTTTAAGATTTCAGGATATTAAAATCATAGGAAAAACACAATTTTAAAGAAACTCATTTTTGTTGATTTAGTAAAATAGAAGTTCCATTAGTTGGTTACTCAAGGGTTTTTCATATGGCAGAAAATTTTAGTCTATTCCAACAGTTGCCCACAGAAGTAGATTAGACCTTAGACAGTAGAAGGTAAAGAGAAAAACGTTCAGTCAATTTATCATCAACAGGTAGCTATGTAATTGTCAAGTGCTATTGGCTATTAAACTAGTAGTATACATGATCAAATAACTAGTTATACAAACAGTGGAATTTTCACTCAACATCGTACAAGAAAGCTGGTATATGCACTGTAGTTTCATCTTCAAATTCTTCAATTTAAGTTTAACTATGTTACTAAATGATTGCTTGCTTGGTGTAGTTTGAAATGAACAGAAAGTAACTTTTCTAGATTGGAAGTTCCATTATTGGCTGAAAATATTAGATTTGTGAAATTATTGAAAAGTCTTCTTACTCATTGTTGAAGAGATGAGGAAAGAGATGGCACAACATTAATTCAAATGCCATCGAGACTGCATGGTCAGTTAAAGATACTATTAAATGCAAGAATACCAAAATGCTGAGCAGCTATAATTCATTAAAATTGGTTTTTTTTCTCATTAAAAGGAATGGCGATAAGAAAGGAGAGATGGTTGGAAAGGATATGGAGTTTGAGTTATATGAATGTTGAAAAATTGTTGAGTTTTTGGAAGGTTAAGTTTGTAGCACATTGTACAGACATTGAGAATTGAAGGTTAAGGCTGTGAGAAATGTATGACAGAGAAAGATTGAAAGTGATAGTGGAAAGGTCTGTGTTAGGGGTGGCATGGCATTGGTTGGCTATGCTGGTGGAAACTAGATTGTGTACCATATCTTGATACAGCTATGATCTTTTTATTTTTAGTTTGGAAAATGACCCAAAGTATCACCATTTGGAATTGAAATCCCTCATTAACAATTACAATTTTCTATATGCAGCAGTATACTGACAAGACTATCGAGTTGTTGTTTGGTCCAAAACTCCTTAAAATTTTCAAATCTAACAAGTCTATTTTTATTTTAATTATGCTTCAATAGGAAGCTTTTCATTTGATGTAGTACTTAGGCCTACTTCATGCCTGTATTCTCAACTTGTTGCCAAGTTCCATCAATTTCATTCTTATTTTTTCGTACAGCGAATTTCTGTTCATTTCAAAAACTACATTAAGGAATTAATTTACTACCACAGTTAATTTATCTGAAGACGAAACAGTGCCTTTACCAGGTAACTTGTACAATGTTGATGGAAAATTATGCTGCGTGTGTAATCAGCCATTTTGTCACAATTAAAGGTAATGGTCAAAGTCTGTTTTTAGTGGCACAACAGCTACCTATTGTAAATCAACTGATTTTTCCCTCATTAAATGTAATCTACATTAGTGGGCTATTGTAGGAACGAAGGTAAATGGGAATGGCGAAGGAAATGCCATAGGGAAATTTTTCTGTGAATTTAATGTGGAAAATTTCTTTTTTGAATGTCAATGCTCAAAGAAATCTTAAGCTTATACAAAAGGAGGAAAAATTTTGATCACATGATTAAGCTAGTATTATGCAGTGTAATTTCATTTTCAAATCAATTAAAATTTTCATCTAATTTCATTTAAATTTTTAGATAAGTGTGAACAACTGGCCCAAGAGTAAATTTGTCTTGCATGTAGTGTGTGAAATTATAAATTTTAAATAAAGCTGTTACTCATCAGTAATTTTTTGTACCACAGATTCAGATGAGTAAAGTGTAAACATAAACAACTGTTATAAGAGATATGCAAAAATAAAGACTAAAAAAAATCAATTTTGAAAATAAGCAAAAAACAAAAAAAAAATTAAAGATACTTTTTGCAAATGCTCAAGTGGAAATTCCCCTAAATTTGATTGTTGTAATTTGGATGGTCGAAAAAAACTGAAATAAAGTTTGTAGTTTTTATTTCGCAGCATTTTTTGGCACCATCCAATGATTCAATAGGTAATTTGGCAAGTTTAAAAAATCCAACCATTTCGATTACTTTAATATAATTTTAAGGTCTGATCTATAAAACAAAATTTAAATCTTACTTTCTATCTTTTCAAATCAGCTACAAGAGCCATAATTATGTCTTTAATTTTATACGACTGACCACGTAATATACCTTGATTTCAATGCAATCCATTGCTTCAGTTTTAGAATTACAATATTTTCTTTTTTTCCATAAAAGAATTGCATCTAATTTGCAAGTTTAAGTAATTTGTTTGAATATTAAGTGTTTCTAATATTAAGTTTGAGAATTTGTCAGTAATTTTTTCTATTAACTTGCTACATAAATGTCAAAATTTACTCCCCAAAATTTTGTATTCATCTTAAGTGTCCACGTTATACAAGGTCAGTAAACTGTTTTGCATTCTTCAAACAAAAATAGTTCAGATTTTAATTTTTTGGTAAAAGTTAAAAAAGTTTAAGTTTAAAGTTAAAAAGACAATGCATACTTTAAAAATATATATATATATATAATTGGATATGATTTTAAAAAGTCAATTCACTCAAAAAACATTACACAGAGAACTATTATATTTTCTTTATTTAACAGAGTTCCTTACTGTTCTCACCAACTGTACATATAATTGTTCACATTTTAATGAATGTTGGAAAAATTGTGAGCTATTTGAGAGAACTATAATTTGAATAATTGAAACAAAGTTCAACTATTATAGTGAACTTATAATTCTTGATATATTTTAATGTTCAGTATTTCCACTTCTTAAAACGACTACCATTTTTTAAAAAAATTAAAAACTCCTTTTCATACATCGTGTGATAAGTGAATAGATATTTAACTTTTGTCCACTCCTGTATATCTGATTAAAGCAGACAGCTTTCAACATCACAATTTTGAATGTTTCTGTAACTAGTGAAGACAACTATATGAAATTAGATTTGGAGGTTTAACTCTAGAGATATTGAATATTTCAACTCCCCAATTAGAAAAACATATCCATTTGATTAATTTTTTTTTTTTTTAAAAGTCAAAAAAAAAAAACTTGATTTGTCTCAAATGTCTGATATATGCTTAGCTTAAAGAGCCCCATTCTTTAAGACCTGCATCCATATAGAAATTAAATTCATTAAAACAATTTAGTTCCTTATAAGCCAATAACAATAACAGATCTTCAAAATTGAAATACATAGAATATATCTACATAAATAACACCTTTTTCTAATAATATAAATGACACAAGCAACCCATAAGGGTTTTTTCCCCCCTTTCAATAGGTATCAGCACTCCATTTTCCTACTTGCATTAATGCAGCATTATCTGCCTCAAACTAAATATTCAAAGGGTATCTCACACTTTTTTAAACTCATCCATAGCGAGTTGGTTAATATTTCCCCCAATTGAATTCCAAATAAAATTTGAAATTGCATAAAAACCATTTAAATTGGACATTTTGCAAGATGAAAGTGACAACGAGATACAATTTATAGTTCATATCATCATTGTAAACAGATGAGGGCTGCTGCAAAAGGACCTTAACCATCTAAGCGGTCTGCACTTAAAAGTCTTGCCATTCTGGAGATGCTTCAAAAATGCACCGCAGATATTTTTTTGCTTTCAGGTGGGGTTTTCAAAAGCGGTTGAGCCGTATTTTTAAGAATGAGACTCGACCGCTTTTGGGAATCTTGCTTGAAGGCAGAAAAAGCATCTCTGGAATGGCGGAATTTTACGTGCAGACCGCTTGGAGGGTTAATTCATGCATTTAATCATATATTCTTGCCAACTAGAAGCTAGTTCACTAGTCATGGATGCTTCAATTCTTCTCTCATCTATATCATTAAACAATATTAGATGACGTACGAGAGGATATAAACAGTACCCCAACATTTGACTGAACAAGTTCTTGAAAAAAAAAATCAAATTTTGAGTAACTGCAACTTGAATTTCTTATTTGCAACATGCTTTGGAGCTCATATTGATTAGTAATATACCAGCTACAGTAAGAAATTCATGTGTCAGTAAGACATACACAGTGACATCTTAAGACCATGAAGTTTTGGACCCCTATGCAAGAGTAGGCCCTCAACTTTGACCCTCTTAAGTAGACATACAGAAAACAGGTACTGTCAAATAATCATACAAACTTAAAACTCATAAATGTAACAATTTGCAATCTCAGAGTTTAGATAAGCTGCCACCTTTCGATTGAGTAATGCTCATGTATGGTAGTAGGCCTAAGCTCCGACATAATTTAATCCAGTGTTACTACTATTGCATAATAATTGGATATCTCCAGTTTTTCGGAGAATATTTCCGGGAATAACACTTGATGATTAAAATTAACCAAGATCAGCTATTCATAAATGAACATGTTTTAGTGTTTAAACTTCCTTGACATATTTTAAATGTGGCCAAAGCAGCTTTCTGCTATACGATCCATGAAAGCAAGACTGAACACATCGGATCCTAAAATTTCCCCCCGTAATTTTAAAACAGAACTAGTTTGATATCACGGGGCACGGTGCCAAGCAGCGCTTGCTATTGCTGGAATGGAATTCAATATGGCAGCGTAGCAGTATCAAATCATCAGGAAGATAATTTTAAAGAATTCTTTTGAAAAATATTTCAATGTATTTTTTTAAAAAAAAAGAATATAGGAAGAGACTGAGAATAACCAAGATCAATCAATAAATAATGAATAACAATACCATACAATAGAAAGTAACAAGTATTAATATAATATTATGCAGTATACAATCTTATAATTTAATATAGTAACTATATATAATATTCACATATAGTATGAATTATTATTAATTATCCTGTATGGTACTCAAGGCTAAGGTCAACAACAGGCTAGCCCCTTGCCACAATGAATTTCGTGGGCCTCGATCTGACACTATCGATCAGGTGGCATTAGCAACACAACAATAATATATATAATAATCATATATATATATATAATGTAATAGTAATTATAAAAAAGAATAATCATTGTATTGTAATATTATAAAAATTATTTCAATTTTCCTACAGGTTAATAAATTTCTTTGTAGGGTGATAAAGCAAGTTAAATGTCACAAGTATTAAATTTCTCAAACATTCATTAGTTGCTCTTTTTAAAGATCAAGGAGTTAAAGGAATAAAAATTAAACAATTATTAAAAATAAATTTTTGGCAAGGGTTAAGTATAATATATTACTTTTGAAAACATAGAACATCCCTCTTAAATGCATTCTTATTTGGTAGTTGACATTTTGGAAAAAAAGATAGTTTACACTCATTTTTTCCCACAAATGATTACTAGTTTACTGCACTTAATATGTCCAGAAAATAAATCCCAATTATATTCCAAAGCTATATCTTATATTTAAGCCATATATCAAATTCCATTTTTAAGAGTGTAAATACATGAAATTCCACTTCAAAAAACCACTGATCAGGGTTTAAAAGCTAACAATGTCTATTTCATAAACTAACAGCATAAAAATCAAAGACTTCAGGATTTTTTTGATTTGATCAGGAAAGAAACAGCATTTCTATACCATTTTCTGCCACTATTCGAAGACACCAACACGGGGTATTTTTCTGAACAGAAACGGCTCTTTAGAACATCTCATATGCAACATACCATGTTCACCACTTAACAGTACTAAAAACACCTTTCAAGTCTAGGGGCATAAGATCTTACACCTTAGTAGATGTTCAACAGCACATACTCCTGCCAATGCTGGCCTTTTTTGCCCTACAATACTTCTCATTCCCTTTTATTTAAAAAAAGCAGATTCTTAATAATCAAAGTTCTTTTCACATGAACTAGTGTGTGTGACCGTATACAGATATCCCAAAATTCCACACTTCACTTGAACTTACAGTACTTGTAAATATAGTCAAGTACTGCAATATATTATATTCCAAACCTTTTGTTTGCACTCAAAACCCCCAAGAGAATTTTTTTTCCATAAGATAAAACTCCAGCAAAATGAATGGATCCAATAAAAAAACTCTCGTACAAGCATTTAAGAGAATAGTCGCTGGTTTGATCAAATAATAATAGTTCTGTCAAAAAATTATGTCAATAGCTGTAGTCATGAATATTCATATCTAAAGATACCATTTAAACTACCATCATAGTTCTTAAACAATCTAGGTCACTTCAAAATTAAATGGTAACTCCAGTTGTCCAGGTTGTGGTTATATTTAATATAAGTAAAGATACAGGTTTAGAGATGAATTGACGAAACTGGTTGATTGATTGAATATTAACGTCGCACTGTTCAGCTACACAAGGGCTTTTGGCGACGGACCACGTAATTTTGAACCATAGTCAAGTGACATGGACGACACCTGAGCTGGCACCCCCCTCTCTTAACTACCACACCACACCAACAGGAGGACGTTTCAGCTCTCGACAGATTTAACGTGCATCGCTGCCCAATACGGCGGGTCTTTAGTGGTACTGGGCTCGAACTCGTGACAAGGCAAGCCACGGTCCAATACCTATACCACTCAGCTACCGCGGCCTTGACGAAACTGGGCTGACAAATAAAATTCTATTCAATCGTTACCATTATACATACCTAACTGGCATGGAAGACCTTAAATAACAATGACTACACTGTAAATCTGAACTCATTCATGGTAGTAATCCCATGTCTGTGATCTTCAAAATACAAATGAAAAAAACTAGACATGGGACTAATATAATGCATTAGAAAATCAATATACAAATAACCTGTAAAATATAAATATTTAAATTAATGAAACCTCCTTCAAATTATTTCAAAACAATGATTGATAGCTCAAACTTGTCACTAAAATTTGAAATTGTACCTGGATAAATATTTAGTATGAACCCTTCAAATTTTAAACCCCTGCAATGTACATTACTGCTAAACAAAATAGACAATAATGACAATGGTCTTTCCATGAATTTCTTAAACATTTTAAATAGAGAAACCACTCTTCTCTTTTCCCTCAAGCATCCGACTTCATGGCTTAAGTTTCAAAACCATAACACTTTGTTTGCAACTTCATGTTCAGACCCATTTTTTACTCTCATTAAAGAAAATCAATGCTGTACATTTTTTTTAAATCCTTTCCATAGAAGGACTTAGCATTAATTTTTCTACTTTTTAAACCTTTTTGGTTTCCTAAACTGTCAAAAACATTCAAGATTTTGACTATTAGCATTTCTCTGATGTGATACCCAAAAATCCAAAGAAAGATCTAAGTAAACTATATATAGAGAGAGAGAGCTGGTTAATTGTCTGTAGTTAATATATCACTAGTTTAAAACAACAGCGATCCTATTTTGCAATGCAAATCATTAAAAAATTAAGTTATAAATACATACCAGAATTTAAACTAACCCAACTCCCCATGTCTGCAATCTCTAAAACATGCATTAGCCTCATATCTGGTTTCCCTACCCAATGTAAAAGCCAAGTCAGAATAGAAAAAAAAAAAGTCTAAAAGAAACAAATACAATTTTGTCCATACAAATGGAACCAAAATGATAAAATTAAGTATACAATAGTGGCAAAAACTGAAAACCTTTTAGAAAAATCTTAATGTTTAAGGGTTAACTTTTTTTTTCCTCTCTCAAATACCATAAAATTATATATTGTTGGGGGGAAAAAAATTTAATTGATAAAATGAAATAACTTATGAAGGGAATTTTATTACAGCACAAGTCACAAAAAAGAAAATTGAAATACATGAAAAACAAATATGCAATGTCACATTTAATTCTTAGCTGAGCACAGCCTGCAGCCTTAATTACCGCATTACGTCTTTCTTAGCTTTACTTCATGGAAAATTAACTTTTTACATTTATCAGCTGCTATAATGTGAAATCAAGATTTAATTATTGCTTTATAAATTGGGTTTTATTGTTTAGTTGTTCTCTCACGAATTTCTTTAATCACTTTCATAGAATTTTCATTCGGGTAAAGATCAGAGCAGTTTCCAGGCTATTCTAGCAGAATACAATTTAACCACTTTTTACACAGAAGCCACATGGCATGGATATGAATCCTGTTGAAGTATAAATGCTTTGTCTTGGAAAAGATTTGTAGAAGGCTTCAGTTTTGGCTTGAGTATTTCTTTAAAGCATTTTGGGGTATTTATATTTCTTTTTATCACAAATTCTACCTACACCTTTCAATGTCCTGCAACCTAATATGGCTAACTAGGCGTTTTACTGTAGGTGTAATGCAATCAGGATGTACATCTTTGCCAAGTTTCACCATATATGTTAAGGCCATCACTACAAAATAGAGATTTTTATCTAAATATTCCAAATAATACTTCCTATTGTTTAGTTGTGTAATTAACATGGGTTTTAGCCTAGTTTAATATTTTTAGCCTTTGTTTGAGAAATGTCTTTTCTTAGAACTCTAGACTTCAAACCAAATTCTTTCGGTCTGCGCCAAAAAGCCATTGCACTAACCTTTACATTACACTTCTTGTATATTCCCAGATGATTTTCTTTGGACATGTAAGATTAGTCCATTGAATTCTCTAATCAATCAATATTGTGCACCTATTCCTGCCTTTCCTGATTTTGTTTGAAATGATTGAATTTTTGTACATCAATTTAAGTTTTGAAATGCCACCTCGGGTTAAGTTCCTAACAATTTCTTCATAACTGAAGCCTTTAACACATAACACGATTTTACCATGCTTTCAGGGTAATCAGTCAAAGCTTTACACCATTTCTAAAATTTTATTATGCTTTACAAGTTAATTAAATGAAAGAATAAAAACCAATTTACTAGCAATCAATTGACACACAAGCAAAAGTTTTCTTTTGAACTCCAATGATATCTAGAGAGAGTTGAATCCTACTACAACTCAATAAGTTCACTCAAAACAAGATGATACACGATTGGCTCTAAACACTCGAGCCAAGTGATCTCCAGCCTTTTTATAGCTGCAGACTGGTCAACATTTGATAATTTTACTGCAGAGGGGAGGGATGCTGATTGTTTATATTTTAGATTATGATTTAATTGCTTTAAAATGCCTTTTAAAATAAAATATATTACACCCAAAATAAATATCAAGTGATTTAAGATTCTAACTCATTAGAATGTTGTACAATATACCACAGTAAATAAAATGGAAATAATTTAAAGTTTCTTGTGCGGTCTAGTACTATTTGATTCATGAACCGGTACTGGCCCGGAGACCACTGCTCTAGCCCATCTAAATGAATGAAAGCTACTTCATATCAAACAAAGCAAGTTGCATTTCATTTCTCTTGTTATTTGACTGTGCCTTTTGATATAATGCAGATAAAGAAATAAACTTGATTGCATTTTATTTATTTAATTACCTTTCCAATGATATATTATTTCAATGCAATTATTCTTCAATATCATAGATATGAGCCCTAAAAAAACAGCCAAAACAAATTTTTCCCAAGAGGTTTCCACAAATTTGGTCAATATTGTAAATTCAACAAAAATCATTTTTCTCTAAAGTACACTGAATAATCAGCTTCTATTTTGAAGATTCAGACTATTTTCCCAAGCACAAGAACGAAATATTTGATAATTGATAAATATTTTTTTAATTGTGTGTTACATTTAATATTTCATAATTCATCATCAATAAAAAATATTTGATGAATTTGAATGGCTTCAATTTCAGTCATTCAGGATTTTCCTGTGACTGTTCATTGTAATGTCCGAGATGAAAAAAAAATTTATTTCCTTAATAAATGACATTAAAAGCAACTAAATGCTCACTAAGAGGAGTAATTGTTTTGAAATAGCTATCATTAACACTGAATTCTAATTTAGGAACAATTGACTGGAAAGGTCTAGTTTAATATATACAAACACATTTTGATTTGAAAATCAAACGAGTGAAGGTTATATTAACGTCACACTATAAAGCTGCACGAGGGCTATTGGCGATGAATCTCTTAATTCTGAACCATGATCAAGTGACGAGGATGACACCCAAAGTGGTACCCCTTGTCCTAATTTCCACACCCTACTAACGGGAGGACATTTGAGCCTTGACAGATTTAACGTGCAATGGCCCTCTCTACATTGTGGGTCTTTAGTGGCACCCGGTTCAAACTCATGATACGCCAGCCACAAATCTGATCTTGACCACCAGGCTACCATAGCTAAGAATTGAAATATAAATAAAATATTTTACCTCGAGATCCATACTAAGGCCTATTCAAGATGGTTTTGTCCATTTCAAACATAAAAGATGCCATTTTATTTAAAATTGTTCGCGATTCCTTTGCAACTTCAAGAAAAAGCTTTGTTTTTTACCAGACTTTTTTAAACATTTAAAACTTTTCTTCACTGAAGGTAGATTTTTATGCTGGCTTTACATTATTATATTAAAAACATGCCTTTAAAAAAAAGGCTTCTGGTTGTATTGTTCTAGAAATGTACATCCTTTATATTTCTAGTTCCAAGATGAAGCTCCTCTGTAAGATGAAAGAATTCAGTCAAATCTCAAAATGCAATTTATTCTAATACAGCTCTTAAAATTACAGACTTGGTACAGACAAAAAAATGCAAGAATTGGAGCTTGCTGCAAAATTTAGATTTGCCAAGAGAAGGCCTTATTGAAATCAATTTAATCTAAATTTTTAGGCTTATACCTTATTGAAGTAATTTTTAAACTTATTTTCCTTTTCCTTATTTCTAAAATGTTAACTCTGAAGACAGCTGTCAGATTTTATTCCAAGTCTCTCATTCCCACCAATCAAAAGTACTATTATTTCCACACAGTTTTGCTCGTATACATAGACTTCTGATTGGTCCTCGTTTCAAATATGACCCACCCATCTCCAACATCTAGATGTAAACATCATAGTACCATAAAATCCGGCATATAACAATCACTTTTAACAAAAAATTTATGGGTGTGCACTGTTATACAAAGGATATAAAGATGAGAGCTATAAAAATAAAAAAAGATGAGCAAAGAAAAAATTTAGACTTCTACATATATCGAAATACTGCTTATTTAGAAGAAATGACTTTCCTTTTAAACTTAAAGGGTTGGAGAAGTATACTATTTTTTTTCCTAAAACTTGGGATAATACCTTGAATGAATAACTTCAAAGCATAAGAGCATTCCAGGTGTACATTTCAGGTTTCTTCATAAAAAAGGGTGGTGCGTTATACAGTGAATATACCTAAAAACTAAAAATTGTAGCTTGAAAGTATAGGTGCGCATTATACACTGGATTTTACGGTACTTCACAGTGGCAGATATGGGATTTAGAGTTGCTTTGCTCTACCTATAGACCCATCCAATTTTTCAGCATAATTTACATTTCTCATTTTAAATCGACTCAGAATATTGACTAAACACTATCTTGTTGACAAAAAATATTCAGAAAAGTATGTATTAAAAGGTTTATATATTGAAAAGAGTTGTTCGATTCTACATCAAATGCAATCAAAGACGATGCAAAAATATCTATAAAATGCCATGAACTGGATTAAGAACCCTCTGAGCATGATATTAACCACCTAAACCAACAGGCTCCTTGAATAATAGTTTAAGTCACTGCAATAGCAACAATATTTTGTAATACTAATGAATCAAAAATTGAATTTATATATACCCGACTGTTCTTATGGTCTTCCATGTTACACAGAATATGATGAAATTCGACACGGTATTAACCCCATGTCTGTGATCGTCACAAAATGAAAAACCACAGACATGGGGTTTATACAGTGTATAATAGTACCAAATTAATAAATCCAATCTGCAAGACAAAGAAAAAACTTCATTAATATTAATGAAATACCAGCTCTTAATTTAACAGTCCTTTTTTTGACACTCAAGAAATTCACAGCATTTTACATTCAGAAATCAATATCTAACTACTAATGAATGAAATACACACAGAGAAAGCTTAGCAGATGCAAAATTCTGTATTCTGTATGTTATTAAAGTAATTCTGATCCCCCCCCTTTCTTTTCATATTTTACTCCCAAGACAAATTAATCATAATCAATATGTAACCCATCTTTGTTCTCTTCCATCAAAAAGGCATTTGCAGTTTAGAACATTTATGTTATTGATGTCCAATTTGTTCACTATTCATTCTTTACTCAATATGAAAATTAACAGCAAAAACTTGAACCATAAAATCTGGTGCATAACACGCACTTTTAACACAAAAAAATTAAGATCAAAATTTATGGGTGCGGATTATACACCGAGTATAAAAATGATCGCATAAAAATAAAAAGATTACCATAAGAAAAATTAAAGTTCTACATAAATTGGAATACTATATATTTAAAAGAAATGACATACCTAATGAAATTAAAGGGTTCTGATTCTAATAGCATACTATTTTTTCTAAATCCTGGGATAACTTGAATAAATGACTTAAACATATGAGCATTATACACAGCACCTCTGGTTTCTTTTTAAAAAAGGGAGGTGCGTGTCATACGCCGGATATTACTGTAATTATTTTAAAAGCAAATTTTTAGTATGCCATCTCTTTCCCTGGAATTTTTTTTTACAATTCACAAGCTACAGCGATATAATTGGAAGCACTGATGAGATTATCAACAATTCAAGAGGGGCAAAATTAATAAAATGAATATACTTACTACAGAAAACTAAAATAAATTTAAATTTATGATTATCCAAGAAATTAAAATCAATCACATTCAAAAATTAATATTCACATTATTTGGGTACACTTAATATTTTATAGTGAAACAATATTAGATTTATGAACAATTATCAGTAAATAAGACTGCTTGCCAACTTAAAAAAAAAAGGTAAATCAAATCACTGACAAATGTGAATTCAAGCATACTTAACAAGTATCAGATCTTCCGTGCTATAGAATATGATGCAATGATACATGGTAGTAACTCCACGTCTGTGATAGTCATTGTATGAAAAACCATAGACATGGGCTAATACTGTGTATCACAAAACCAAGCAACTACAAAGATATTCTGTAAAACAAAGATATAATCCTGTTAATGAGATAAAATTAAAATTCACAACAATTTTAATAACAATTAAATTTTAATATTAAAAATTCAAATATTTCCCCAAGTCCATTGAATCATCAACTTCTATTTTGAAGTTAAAATGAAAATATTAAGAAAGTTATTTTGAAGGAGAATTCTTTTTATCTACTTTTATTTACAATAGTCACACACATTCTGGATTTTCAAATATAAAAAAATTATTTGTTAATAGATGGAACTGAATGCAAAGCAGTTTGATTACAGATAATAAATCTTGACAGATTTGAAATTAGCAAAATTAGATTGTCAAAGCACCTTTATGCCTTATTAACGGGAAATCCTGTTATATTTTTATCATTATGGAGTACCAGCTAAACATAAATGGCTTTGTTGATTTAATTTGATTCTGAAAACATAATGCACTGATATAACACTATATATTCCACTTATTGAAAACAATTATAAACAAATCAAAATTGTATAAAATACTTTAAACTGCTTAAATTAATCCAAGTATAGTTAATTTGATTCATTATTAAAAATTGTACACAGTATTACATTTAATTGGTTTTTAATTCAGGCTAAATTTAAAAAGGGAAAAAAAAATTCAACTAATGATATGCGTAGACCACTTGTTCATTTCTTTTTAAAAGTTTTGTATTTATACATATTTTTAACTAATCTTATGTGCTTATTTTTAAAAATAGTAAATTTATACATTTTTTACCAATCTCCTTTATTTCAAAATAAATCAGCATACTGAAAGTTTTTATTTAAAAAGTCTAATCCTCAAAAAGAGAATTACTTCCCCCCTCTCTCACCACGGGATATTTATTAAAAAATTATTTGAATTTCTAAAAATTTGTCATTTGCATTTAAATTAGCAAGTGTATCAGAATATATACATGCACATTTGTTACATAAAAACAGCAAAATCAGCAATTTTTTTTGATAATTTAATCAAATAAAAACCTAAATGTGAAAGTGTTATGGAAAATATTAAGATTTTAACTGTCATAAATTAGATTTAACCACAGAATCTAACTGAATAAAATACTTACAGAAAAAAAAATTCATTTTCCAAAAAGGACATATTACTTGAAAGAACTGCTAATCTCTCATCACTGCTTTATTAAAACATTAAATATTCCCTTTGATTTTGAAACACAAGTTTATATTTACGCTTTTTATTTTATGTATTTTTAGCTTTGCTTTTACATTATAATATTAACAAGAAATCAGTTAAGTTCAAGGAGAGAAATAGCACAAAAGAGGAGCTATAGCATGAAAAGCAAATTATATACTATAGAACTCTTCATTCCCTCACACTGTGATTAAACCTACCTAAGTTTTACTTGGAAAACAATGTAATGAATTATTGTAAGAATAATGCATGTTAAGAAAGAATTATATAATGGACCGTTTAGATAGAGATGTTTTAGAAAGCTTTAAATATTCTACCCTTTCGCCAGGTCAGGAAGAGGTTTATGGTCAATGTCTTTTGATAGTTAAAGAAACTTTCATGTTCCAGAATATTCTCCAGACTTTTACATACGATCGTTAATGAGAAAAAGTTTGTTTCAATGGAAACATTTCCAGGATGCTCATTGTTTTTGTACAGGAAATAAACCTCAATTTTTCTAAAGTTACCTTATTTAATGTTTAAACCACAAGGAAGAGGGAACACTTCAAATTTCATTATTTA
This sequence comes from Trichonephila inaurata madagascariensis, assembly GCA_019973955.1. NCBI lineage: Eukaryota > Metazoa > Arthropoda > Arachnida > Araneae > Nephilidae > Trichonephila > Trichonephila inaurata. Next base: position 79,407 of record BMAV01009825.1, on the reverse strand, counting down.
AGTCACTGAAACCTTGATCCAAGTAAACAGTTTCCATCCCATAAACTAACAGCAGAGGATAAGAGATTAGAGAATAACTTTCTTCAACTTGATTTGAAATGAGTGTTTCTGTACCATTTTTTGCCATCATTCAAAGATACCCATATGGGATATCTTGCTGATGCACTTATGGATACTATGAAAATACTTCTAATGATACAGCAGGGCTCATTATCAAAAAACCACCGATAGGAGTGTTTTCAAAGACGTTAAGTCCTTAGAAACAAGATTGCATGCCTCAGCAAAGCCAACATAATGGTTTATTTCACACTATAAGGATTTATTTATCTTATTAAAGTACAGATTTTTTGTAATAAATATTTTAATATCACCAACAACAATATTCAGATATCTTTAAATTTTTCCAAAGTAAAAAGATTCATAAATAGACAAGTACTTTCAACTAACACAATTCTGCGAGCAAGATTCATTTAATCCCAACTTCTTAACAGCATTAAAATTGATTATCAACAAAGCTTTTTTTACTAAATACAAAAACTCCAGCGAGAATGAATAAGACTCCCAATACAGCATCAAAGATAAGCCAGTGACTATATCTTCTTTACAAACACTTGAAGTTCTATCTTCACAAATAACTTGTAAATACATAGTTGTGTAAATAAATATATATCACTAAATACATTTCCTGACATAATTAATACTTTATATTACCATCAATGGTTCTCTGTACACATCACTTAGGGACTGAAAAGTAGATTCCAGCTGTCGAAGCTGTGGTAACATTTGGAATTCTAGAATGCAAACAAAGGAAAAGAGATACCAGAATTTTAGAAATCAATTCATAAAATTACTTACTAAAAAAAATAATAAAGTTTCAGCAAACTATCCAATCATTAATAAAATTTACATACCTAATAAGAATGAAAAATCTTCTAAATCATTAAATAAGATGAAATCATACACGGTAGTAACCCCATGTCTGTGATCTTCAAAATACATATGAAAAAAACCACAGACATGGGGCTAATATAATGCATTACAAAATCAATATACAAATAACCTGCAATATACAAATTTGTTAATACGAACAATATTTTAACAATGATAACTGAAGTTGTCACTAAAATCTATACGACTGTACTGGGGAAAAAAGAGGGATCATTCTAAATAATTGTTACAAATAACTTTCAAACTTTTTTTATAATCACCATCCATTAAATTAATTCATCATAAATAAAACTAAATGTTCAAAGATATCCCACCTTTTTAATTTCATGCATTAGAATCCCATAATTTCATATCATTACTGATACAAAAAGATCTTGTTTCATACATTTCATCAATCACATGCATAAGTAATGACAGCAGATGTTCTAATCCTTACACTTCCCTTCTGCTAGCTAAAGTTTCAGAGTTTAAAAAAAAAATTATTTTCTACAAGGAAAGATGTAAACAGTACTTCAGCCCCAATTACATTTGACTGAACACACATTGTCTGTGAAAAAATCTAATATTGAGAAACTACTATTTGATTTTTTATTTAGATGGAACTTTAGGACAAATGCATAGGTTAGTGCAACAACCTACACAAATTGTGTTTTTACCCTTTGGGGATTCCCACACATCCATTTAAAAGACTTAACTGAGTGGGACAACAGCACATAAGGGACAAGGCCTGGTCAGGTGGTCAATCCAACATGAAACCCCCAGTGTTAAGTTTCCAAGCAAACTTGGAACTCATTTATCGACCCACTGAAGGGGTAAAAGGCTGAGTCAACCTCGCCCAGCCCGGGGTTTGAACCTCAGACCTGTGGAGTGGAAGTGATGCAATTAACCACTCAGCCACTGGGCTCTTCACATCCATTTAATTAATCATAAATAAAACTGAATGTTCAAAAGTATCCCACCTTTTTAATTTAATCCATTGGAAACCATAATTGGACACAAGTTGAAGTTTGCATCATTAATGTTACCAAAGGTGTTGTTTCTCTCATGCATTTAATTAATCATATGCATGAAACAACACCTTTTGGGACCAGTAATGATAGTAGATGTTCTAATCCTCGCACCTCCCTTCGGCTAGGTAAAGTTTCTGACTTTGGAAACGTATTCCCTAGAAAACTGGAGCGGTTGGCTGCAATAAAAAGAAAAATTACTTTCTACAAGGAAAGATGTAAACAGTACTTCAGCCCCAATTACATTTGACTGAACATTGTATGAAAAAAATTCAATTTTGAGAAACTGCTATTTGATTTCTTATTTAGAAAGAAGATTTATTGGGACAAATCCATAGGTCAGTACAACAACCTACACAAATTGCGTATTTTTTACCCCCTTTTGGGATTCCACACATCCATTTAAAAAACTTAACTGAGTGGGCCAAGCTCATGACTGACAACAGCCCATAAGGGCCAAGGCCTGGTCAGGTGATCAGTCTGACACAAAATCCCCAGTTTTAAGTTCCCAAGCAAATTTGGAACTCATTTATCGACCCACTGAAGGGGTGAAAGGCTGAGTCAACCTTGCCCAACCCGGGATTTGAACCTCAGACCTGTGGAGTGGAAGTGATGCATTAACCACTCAGCCACTGGGCTCTTCACATCCATTTAATCCATCATAAATAAAACTAAATGTTCAAAAAGTATCCCACCTTTTTAATTGCACTCATTGGAATCCATAATTGCACACAAATTGGAGTTTACATCATTAATGGTACCAAAGGTGTTGTTTCGTGCATTTAATCAATCACATGCATGAAACACCTTTTGGTACCAGTAATGACAGCAGATGTTCTAATCCTTGCACCTCCCTTCGGCTAGGTAGTTTGACTTTGGAAACATTTTCCCCAAAAGACTGGAGTGGTTGGCTGTAATAAAAAGAAAAATGATTTTCTACAAGGAAAGATGTAAACAGTACTTCAGCTCCAATTACATTTGACTGAACATTGTATGAAAAAAAAATCAATTTTTAGAAACTGCTAATTGACTGCTCATTAAGAAGGAACTTTGGGACGAATGCATAGGTCAGTACAACAACCTACACAAATTACATATTTTTTTCCCCTTTTGGGATTCACACAAATAAATTCTTTGTTTGAAAGTATACTATTTTGCACATCAGACATTACCATAACAATCAACAAAAGTAAATCATTTGGAATTCGAAGCACAGGAAATACAAGTACATGTAAAGTACAAAATGAGTCCCGTTTTGGAAAATTGCTACAAAAAAAGAAAAATGCGGTACTTGCATATTATCGCAAGAACTACCAAGGAGGCAATCGCGATTTCCTATGTGTCGTATGTGCTGAATTGGCAACCGTGTGCTTCGTTTCATATAATGTCGCAAATAGTTTGCGATAATACAAAAGAACCAAAAATGCTTTGCAAAATGAAACCCCACATACAAATAAGTTAGGGACCAATAGCTATCACAATAGGATAAGCAGGAGAAAGGACAAACTTCACGAATTTTTTTTATAATGGCAATCAGTTCAATGATTTTCATCTGCCTACTTTTGATTGCCATGAATATAAAACTAAAAATAAGAGCTATAAGGGGGGGGGGGGAATAAGTCGGTGGTTAATCAAAATTTTGCGAAAATACATAAAAATGGGCAATCTAGTTACAGGTACAAAAGCATGCAGCTAATGTTACAAAGTATTTATATGTTTTAATCTATTACAAAGAACAAGTTGAGAATGATTCCCACTCACTGAGGTTTTTCAATTTAAGCTAAAAGGCTTCAAGACATGCAATTCTTTCAGGCCTTAATATTAAGACTTTAACTTCAGTCTTAACAATTTTTTTTTTATTAAAGCTTAAGATTGTTTTTGCCATATAAGTTCCTATTACAAACGAGAAGTGTAACTATACATACTTACAAGAACTACCTGTACACATATATACATGAATACAATACCAAGCAAAGAAATAAATTCAATTACTAAAACAAAAAACTAAACTCAGTAGTGCAACAGTGCATAAAGGCCTAGGCCTACTGTGCCCATCTCAGATTTCACGACCTTGGGCACTGACGCACACAAGCAGATGTTCTGGTCAGGTCAGTCTAACGCAAAAACCCCAGTATTTAGTTCTCAAGCAAGCTCAGTACTCATTTATCGACCCACTGAAGGGAGGAAAGGCTGAATAGACCATGCCCAACCCGGGGTTTTAACCCCGTACCTGTAGCATAAAAGTGCAATATGCTAACATTTACCCACTGGGCTTCACTAAAACCTATGGCAAAAAAGTAATTTTCAAAATTAATGTTTCTACGTATGATGTAAACTTGCAGTAGTCTTCATATTACACATAAAAAATTAACTCTTGAGTAGCCGACATTTAATTTAAAGACAAATTATTAATCATAACCACCATAAATCTGCTAATTTTCTATAAGATTCAAAATAAGATGAAAATGCATGTAAATTTAAGCAAACATGCAAACTTATTTTCAGATGATATATTATAGATAATTTTTCACACTTTATAGAAGTTTATTCTTAAGTTGTGGGTCAAATTAGTTAATAACCCCCAATTTTTTAAACTTTTTATAATGCTAAAAAGGGCAATGTATTAGTCAAATTAACTACTTTTTTTCCTTTAAAATAAGAGACTGATATAAGTTACTGTTGGGTAGCTGCAATTAGGAATAACTCTTTGTTACACACAGCCCTACTATATATAACAGTAGTAATCAAGCCATTTACATTTATTCCATTTTTAACTGTTATTCGGATAATATGTGCAAGTGCCGGTTATTGTTCAGTATGAGTAAAAAGCAACATTTAACTTTTTAAAAATTCTTTCGAAGAAAGGGAGCAATTACTTAATGGTGCATAAAGAAAAAAGTGCATTTGATGGATATGCCATTCAAAAGCAGGAAAGAATCTGCATGATGCAAAAACATAAGGAAAGGTGCATGATTCAGCAAATTTAAAAAGCTAAATAACACTTTTTAAATAATTAAATTATACATGAATTTGTTCTTAACATCTACAAGATTTCAATTTCTCCTTCAAAATTTGAACCTTTTTTTCAGAATGTTCTTAAATTTTTGAGGAATTGAGTCCCATCAGTTTTAAAAATTTCCTAATTTTGTAAGCTAAAAATTTTACTTGTAGTCATTCTTAAAGATTTTTTTTTTCTCTTTTAGACTTAACACCATGTTTTTCCCAATTTTCAGGGGTAAAAACGCCCCTTGGGGCAATTAAAACATGGCAGGAGAACAAATCTTAGCCAAAGGGTGGACTATAATGGGACGACCTTTCAGGAGCAGGAAAATGCTGATGCAAGTTCAATGAATTTTGCCATGGGCACTATTCTGATATTGATACACTTCTCGTTTTTGGCATAGTTTTGGAAGCGCTCCAAAAAGATTTTTGGTGGCAGAGGGCAAGTTTAACGTTACCACAGTGGCTGTATTAACTAAATTTTACAACTATTCGACAAAAAAAAAAAAATCCGTAGCATACCGATAACAAATTAGTTTGAAAATCGCTTTTTGCGTTGGTGAGGCGTTTGATTAACGACCACACATATATATAATGATATAAGAATTATATCACTTCTTTTTTGTTGTAATTTGAACTCTTTCGAAGAAATATATACAGTGGGCCACAAAAGTGTTCATACACTTGCATTTTCTTAAAAAATTTAATGTTTTCGACTAATAAAAATTAATATATTGCAACTGTAATTTTTTTACGATATCTGCAACTTATTCTTAATGGAATAACATAATTAATTTTTTAAAAATAGTATAACTATTTTTTTAAAAAATTAATTATCAAAAAGCTATTAAAAAATAATGCCACAAGTCTTCATACACTTAACAAAAATCTCAACTAAGCTTTAAATATTGTATTTATTTCTTAATTTAGTACTTAGTAGGATATCTTTTAGAGTCCACAACAGCTTTTAAGCATCTAGGTATAGATTTAATCAGTTTTTTTCAATTTCTGCATCGATTTTCCACAATTCTTCTGTGATTATTGTTTTTACCTAACATTTTGTGTTTATTTGTCACGTTTTCTTTTTTTTACATCAGAATCTCGCTAAATATGTTCTACTAGGCTAAATAAAGTGATTGAGGAGGTGTTTTCATAATTTGGGGACAGTCATAGAGACACCAGTGACGTACAATGAGTAGTGCACTTGGCGTTATTGCCCTGTTAAAAAATTAAGTAGTCTCTAATATCCAAATCTCGGGCAGATAATTTATAATTTCTCTTTAAAATAATTAAAGAGCTCATGATTCATAATACCATGAAAAAATAAAAAAAGTACCTAATTCTGAGGCCAATTTACACCCCTATGCCAGAACACCTTCACTTCCATGCTGAAGCATGGAAATGAAGGAGTTCTTGTTCCACATAAATTCATGGGATTAAACTCCTTATTTTTCATTTACAAGCTATTATAGGCCCATCGGAACCAAAATTGTTGAATTGTCTCCCATCTTAATCAATTTGCTGTCAATTTTGAATTTCCTGAAACTTAATTCAAGAATCTAGTTGGATCAATAAAACATGGAGATAGAAATGTTATTGCGTGGGGGTGTAAATCGGCCACAGAATTAGGTATTTTTTGTTGATATTGTGAATCATGAGTTCTATTTAAACATTTTAAAGAGAAATTTTAAATTATCTGCCCGAAATTTGGATATAGAAAACGACTTCATTTTTTAACAGGATAATGACGCCAAGCTCACTGCTCTCAATGTACGCCACTGGTGTCTGTAACTGTCCCCAAATTAAGAAAACACCTCCTCAATCACTTTATTTAGTCCAGTAGAACATATTTAGAGAAATTCTGATGTAAAAAAAAAGAAAACACGACATATAAACGCATAATGTGAAGTAAAAACAATAATCACAGAAGAATGGTGAAAAATCGATGCAGAAATTACAAAAAATTGATTAAATCTATACCAAAACGTTTAAAAAGCTGTTGCAGACACTAAAAGATATCCTACTAAGTACTAAATTAAGAAAGAAATACAATATTTAAAGCTTAGTTAAGATTTTTGTTAAGTGTACGAAGACGTTTGTGACGTAATTTTTTAGTAGCTTTTTGATAATTAATTTTTTAAAAAAATAGTTATACTATTTTTAAAAAGTTAATTATGTCATTCCATTAAAAATAAGTTGCAGATATCATAAAAAATTACAATTACAATATATTAATTTTTATTAGTCGAAAAACATTAAATTTCAAAAGAAACTACAAGTGTACGAACACTTTTGTGGCCCACTGTACCTTTAAGATAGAGAAAGATGCAACACTGCTCATTAGGTAGCTAGTTACGTACATCGTTATCAGTAGTACGCAGTGCCGGATTACTCATTAAGCGGAGTAGGCAAATGCCAGTGGGCCCCGCGCATTTTAGGGGCCCACAAGAGCGTGTTTTCTGTTAGTGCTCCGAAAACAGATTACAGGGCCCCGAGAATTCGACTACCTAGGGGCCTCCATGTCGTTTAATCCGACACTGGTAGTACGAAAATACGGTTGTGGAGATAATGTTTAGGTTCAAGTGTAGTATAGGGGGGCCACTTCGGATTTGGCTATTTTTCTTTGGATTTGGCGATTTTTATCTTCATGTTATGGTGAGATATCGAATTCATTATAAAATAAATAATAAATAATTCCGAAAAAGTACCTTGGCGAACACTTTTAGTCGCCAAAAAAATGGACTGTGCCAGGTGGCCCCCCTATACTACACTTGAACCTAATGTTTATAATCATTTAAGAGGGGGAGGGAAGAAATTAGTTTTCCTCGAGAGCTTTTGCATTTTACATCAACCCAAACTTTTTATTACGAACAATTTAAAAAATCAATTGAACTTGCCAGTATATACTGAAAACATAAAACATTCATTAAAAAATATTTTAGAAAATATAAAACATTATACATAACTTACACAATAAGACAGAACAAGTTGGAAATAATCATACAGATACTACTGCTAAATTTGAAATTGTACTTTAATAACCATTTTTTCATGAATTTCAGAAACTACTTGGGCACTATCGGATGCAACGAAAACACGTCTAACTATTTAAACGGTCACTCTGAACACGAGGCTTTTCCACTATTCGATGATGCCACCATATGATTAAAACACTACAATTTTAAAAAAATTAAATAATCAATAAAATAATATGTATTTATCAGAGTCAATTTAAGCTAATTTCGGACCCTAGGCGCAGATCTACTGGCCCCTTGACACAGGTAGATCAAAATTTATTACCAGAAAACCTGATTAAGCCCAGCTTTTATCCGGGCCCGGGCTCCTGGACGCACGCCCCAAGGGCCCAGTGGATAAATCGGCACAGGTACTTTTCCTGGTATCTTTCCGTTTCTCATATTTTCCGCTAACTACAAAATTTAATTTACAGTTTAGAAATAATAAATTTTTAATTTAATGATTTTTTTCAATGCCAATAAAAATGGAATGAAATAAAATAATGATGATGGATGTCCTCTTGTTGCTTTGTAGAGCAACGTTAAGCATCAAATGACAATTCCGGAATTTTCACCGACTAAGAAAGTATACACTCCACAATATTGGTCTTCAAACTGTGTTCTACGGAACCTGGAGTTCCACGATACATCCAAGGAGTGGATCAAGACAGCGCTACTGTACACAGATAGTTTTTTAATGCAGTGCTATCGCCATCTGTTGTCCAAAATATTATTTATTTTTGTGAATACATCTCATGATTATTTATCAAACCTCAGTTTAATCTGCAATTTATTTAGTTAATAAAAATAAATTATCGTATTATAAAATAAATATGACTGAAAAAGCCAAATATATTGAATTATGTAAATTTCATTAACATATCTACACTTTTTCTTTGAATGAAGAAAAATTAAAGCATAAAATATCAAACCTCACTGTAATCTGCAATTTAGTTAATGAAAATAATACTAACTGTTTAATAATAATTTAAAATTAAATGTTTCAAGTTACTCGTTTACATTTTGTACCTAACTTGACTGAATTGAGCCTGTAAAAAGTTCATTATAATAAAACCTAAATTTGCACTTCATCTTATTTTTAAATTTCTTGCATTATAAAAAAAATGTGCTATTTACGTAAAAATTCCCTAATAAGCCTTTAAGTAACATTTTTTTTACTTTTCCATATGGTGAGATCTTGGAAGCGGCACTCATAATTATTTTTTACCAAATTGTGGTACTCTTCTCGAAAAAGTTGGCCACCCCTGTTCTTGAAGCTCTGAGTATATATAGAAAAAGTTTGCAGACCACTGTTCCCCAGAGTCACCCACTATCAGTGC
>BMAV01009825.1:53771-69698 GCA_019973955.1 Trichonephila inaurata madagascariensis | reverse complement strand
TGTATTTACGCAGTTTATGCGGTAATTTTATTCTAAAGCAACGTTTTAAAAATATTGTACTTAGTTTGCATACACGTGGCGCCATCTGCAGACATTGTAATAAAGCTTGCCAAATATGGCGTCAGAAAATTCTGGAAGCAAGGAAATATGTATTTTTCATAATTTTAAAATTTTCTAGACTATTTCTGACCTTTCTACATTTCATGGTGGATTTATACGAGTAATTTACATTCTCAGAAAAAGTTTTACACTTGAATAATGTGATTTCCTTTTGCTAAAACATCAACCATTTCAGTACGTTTGGCAGTCCCCCTTTTAAGAGACGTTTGCAATTCTTCAGACTTCTTCCTCTTTGTATTATTAAAAATTAAATATGTGTTTACTAAAAAATATTTTTCCCTTTCTTTTTTTTTAGAAATATGTGTGTGTGTGCATTGAAAAATTTCTCTGTATTTACTTATATATTTAAACATTACACTGGCTTAAGACAATTATTCGTGTAGTAAATTGTTTCCCGTTAACAAAGTTTTTAGAAAATTAATGCAAATATTCGGACACAACACACACAATTACTTCAATTGTACTTAATTCCTTTAAAACTCTGAAAACGGTAATAATGACTTTACTTTTGATTTATTTTGTATTTCTCCTTGAGACTTAAGAAAATGTACAAATAATTTTATCATATTAAGATAAAAATCAAAACATACATTTATTATTTGCTTTCCTGTTCAGCTTAATGAAATCTTTTTTAAAAAAATTTTTTTTGTGTGTTAATTTTCTGTGTTACCTCAGCTAATTTTAACACTTTCGTCTATATTTATATATGTATTTCAATGGATTTTAATATGCACCAATACTTGTTTCCTTTGCTTGAATACATCTTCCAAAAACATACTTTTCTATACAAGAAATGTTGTATGAAGTTTAATTATTGGTGTAAATATGAAATTCCAGAATATAGTACTTTAAGGTAGTACTGCTATGGATGTTTTTTCACGAAACCCGGTCCAGAATCGCATTTACTTTACTTTATAAATTCTCTGAATTTTTCTTTATAGAAAATAATAAAAATAAATTCAATAAAATATTCTTGATTCAAATAATACTACAAAACAAATAGATTTCAGAAACAGAAAGATTAACGTTCATTATAAATAAGGAAACAAAAATTTATTGTACATTAATGTTTATAACAAGTGTAAATGCTAGAAAGGTTGGTCAATATTAATTTTTTTTTTTTTTTTTTGCCTTAATTTTGTAGAATTATTTTTTGTTGAAAATTCCATTTATGTTTTATACAACTCAAACTCAGTGGTGCAACAGCCCATGAGGGCCAAAGCCTACTGCGCACATCCCAGTATACGTGACCATTGGGCGCTGAGGTGCATGAGCAGATGTCTCGATCAGGTGGTCAATCTGAAACGAGACCCCCAAGCAAGCTTGGTACTCATTTATCGATCCATTGCAATAGGGATGGAAGGCTGAGTCGACCTTGCCAGTCCGGGAATTTTATACAACTTAATGTGACTTATATTTGCACAATTCATCATATTCTGAATATAATACTGTGTTTATGTGTCTTGTATCATAAAAAGTTTTAAAACTTCAAATTTATCGTAATCACAGTGAACATTTGGTTACTGAAATACACACATTTGTGTAAAAATTATTCTTATTTTTTGAAAAAATATTACTCTGGAAGACCCTACCCATATCGTAAAGCATTTAAAATTTACTTCAGATCACAAACAAAAAAAAAATTTTACTTTTGTAATTTTTTTATTTTATGTTCACAATATCTTACTTTTTCATAGCTGTAGAGCAGGGATGGCGAACCAATGGCACGTGACACAATTACTTGGGCACGTCTACGATCAAAACGGTTAGCATTTTAGTTCAAAATAACAAAGTTCACTATAAAGTATTACGAATAAACGCGAGCGATCAGTCGCGTTTTTACAGACATATGCCAACATTTCAAAGAATTGAATATAAAGCCTCAAGACACACATCAAAAATATTATCTACAAGCGGGATATCAATGCTTTTGACGCTAAATTGCATATTTTCAGAAATAAACTGCATATTAATTCATTCTTTCATTAATTTCATTAATTCATTGACTTTCATTTTAATAAAGCATATTTTCAGAAATCATTTGATAAACTGAACTTGTCCCAATTTGATTGGAAGATATTGAAGAGTTTGAAATGCAACTGTGCTTGATTTCCAGTCTAGTTCAATATGGATTTAAAAATTTATTAAAACAATAAAAATGTTGGAATTGATTGAAACAGAAAATTAACAAGCAATATAAGTAAAAATGTCAGTAACAAAATTTTGGAAACATGGAATTCGATTCCAGATACATTTAACTGTTTGAAGAAGCTGGCGCATGCTTTTTTAACCATATTTTCATCTACCTATGCCCGAAAATTGTTATTTTCAAAGATGAATAACATTTAAGACTCACTTAGAAAACCATTTGGCAGATGACTCTAATTTAGCATGTGTTCTGCCAAAAGTAACATTTTACAATCCTAATGTAAGTTGTCATCTGATCGCGCTACAACAGAAGTCACACTAATGTTACTTTAATTTGAATTACATGCATATCGAAAACATTTACTGCTATACAGTGCAAAATGTACTTTTTCATAGTAAATAAAGAGTTTTGAGTGATTAGTATTTAATTTTATTATTTTCCCAAAAATCATAAGTCAAAATTATTTGACGGCACATCTCTACCTCATTAAACACTTTTTTAGAAAAAATGGTGCGTTGATCCAAAAAGGTTCACCACCCCTGCTGTAGAGTATCATCGGAAAAAAAATCAACTGATGTACAACAATTTTTCGAACATTGTACAATCTTAATATCTTAAATATAAGCCAATATATTAAACAAAAAGTGAAAAAATTTTAAAAAATTGTTAATGTACTTTATGTACCTTATAGAACAGTACGTGTTGTACATTTATGAAAAAAAAATAGAATTCATGTCAAGCGCATTACATCTGTACAATATTATTTAAAAAAAAATTGAGTAACAATTCTTAAAAAATAATACAATCTTTTATAAGTTATGAATATGATGTAATTTTTCAAAAAAATCAAAAAAGTATTCTCACATAAGTATTATTGCATAAATTTCCATTAAATTTGAAAAACTTGTATGCATAAACCTACAAACATTATCAAACAACTTAACCAAATGACAAAGAAATTGTAACATTAAAATGTTAGATATTCCTGAAACAATCATACTGAAGGGGATTTTAATGAATAGCAATAAGAAAAAAAATATATTATTTTGAAATATTCACAGTAAAATCAGGTTGTTTTGTAATTATAAAAAATTTCTACATAAGCAACTTAAAGGCAGAAAATTTGCAAGTTTATAGAAGAGTAATTGAGTACCTTTAACAATTTACATGTTGCACAGTTTAAATTAGTATATAAGTATTTGTATTGAGTTATGTGCATGTGAAATATAAAACAGTACGTCAGCATCATAGATTAGAACAAAGGTTCTTAAACTAGTCATGCTTTTCGATTTTGAGTATAGATAATATTGAATTTTTGCAAATTCATGAACTTCAAGTGTGTTTTTGACAGCTGGTATATCCCTTTAAGACCCAACCCACACGATTGTGCTGGTTAGAATTCTTAAACGTTTTTGCTTTTGGAATGGTCGTATGTAAGAAAACCTTCAATCCAACAATTGAGCATGTTTGCAGAAGATGTAAAGTATCATTTTTTATCAACAGATGGTGGTTGTAGTCCATGTTTTACTTTCAGCTGGCAAATCTAGCTTTGTTTTCAAATACAATGAAAGCACATCTTTTTATCTGTCGTAAAGTAATTATCAATATATTTCTAATTGCTTTGATACAAATTTTTGTATTAATGTTTAAATAATTGTAAAACAGAAAAATATTAACTATACTCTATTAATGTTGCTTGTAGGACTTGGGATTTCGTTAACCGCACGATTGTGCGGGTTGGGCGTTACTTGAGTCACTGCACCTGTAAAGGTAAGTTCTTGCCCTGTGAGTGTTCTGTTATGTTTCAATAATTTTGATAGAAGCTTTAATAAAAACCAAATATATTGCTATATAATTAAAAACATATTTCCTTGGGGTTGTCATGAACGAGTCCCTTTTTTCTTTCTCTGGATCTTTTTCGTAATTCATTTTTTCTTTGACACTTTTGATGACGAGTATGGCATTTTCATACTTTAGACAGATATTTTTTGCTTCCATATCGCCCCCCCCCCCCCCAAAATAAAATCTGGGTTTTCCAGTGGGAGTTGGTAAGATATGGTTTAAATATTTGATTATTTTTTTTAAATAATAAAGTCTTCTGATACATTTTATTATTTTTCATGGAATACAGTGCTAACTTTTAACCAAAAACTTTTTCAGGTGTCTAAGAGGAGAGAGAATTCTCACACAAAAAGAAATTTCGTTATTGATGAATAAATCAGATTGAACTTAGATAGGATATTAATGATCTCTCAGACAATGGTTATGCTGCAAACAAAACATTTGAATCACGTATACTGAAAGGAGAATCAAGTTCAGATGAGAGCGAGGAAGAAAAACATGGAAATATTTGAAATGGAAAGACAATTTGGTATCATTCTTTATTATCAAAGTCTCTTGAACACTTCCATTTCATCGTTTTAGCTGTTGAAAATTCTTGGTTTCTGTGCAAGCAAGATGCAATATCAAATAAAATTCCTCCAAAAATCAAAATGGATCGCTTAAAATTTAAGTTATAGTTGAAGCGTTAGCAGTCTCTCCACCTACTAACAAAAGCATTTTAACTGTTGAAGATAACAGTATTGTGATTCCACTCCCAAAAAGATCGAAGTGTTATGATCTACCTGCTATACATATCATGCCTTTTATCCTGGCCATTCCAGGATAAAAAGGTTTGACATGTATAACCAATTTTGATGTGTTGATATTTCAAGGCCTCAAAAATGCTGATTTGAAAACTACGAAAGCAGTTCGAAAACATATTGTGAAAAATGCAATGTATATTTATGCTTATAAAAAATAAAAACATATTTTAAAGATTTCTGCATGAAATAAATAATTTAAATAATTAGTAAATAAAATAATTAATTTTACACCAATAATTTCCTTATTTGTAACAATTTTAGTTGAATGAAGTGTGTTTCTTCCATCGACTTAGAGCCTAAAAAGGTAAAATTTCATAGGTGCTAATTTCACAGAAAACGCCCAACCCGCACGATCATGCGGGTACCGTCTACGTTCCAGGGGGGCAGGGAGAGTAGGAATTTTTTTATTATTTTTCCCAGTGTCATTGAGGTCAATATAGTATTAATAACCACAAGAATTTAATATTTAAAGATAAAAATAATTCGAGTCTTAAAGGGATACTGTAGTGACTCGCTGATACTTTAAAAACATTTATTCTTCTATCTGTAGTGAAGTGTTGTGTGAAAAACTTTAAAAAATACATGTTAATTTTATACGTTTATTAGATTCCAGTTAAAATTTAGTGCCTGTTACACAGAATAAGAGAGCAAAAACAAATGCTTTTACGAAGCTTTAGTAACAAATTTTTAATATTTAGCATCAATTTAGTTAAGTTTGACCTTAAATTTCCTCGGTTAGTAGTGTTCAGTCTATTTTTTTCTCTTTGTTTGGAGATCAGCAATTACGATTAAACACTTTTTCCCATAATACGCAACAAGTAACAAGCATGTCTTTTTAAATGCACTTGCTATATTAAACACCGAAACAGAAATTGCAAAAAATTGTAATTTTTCTGAAATAATTAATGCATTAGCAAAACCCAAATCCCGAACTAAATAAACATGCTTTAGTAATACTACTAGTTTGTGTTTATAATTTTTTTTAACTTTACAAAAGATTTAGGGTTTTAAATGGTTTCTTGCTTCCATGCTTTTTTATGGAGAACGTCGGGTCAGATAATTTTTAACGTTTTCTAAGGCGAACTGGCAGCATACTATGTATTTGAGTTGAGATATCTGACCAGACTGAAAAGATTTTTTCAGGTGTTAGATGTTAGGGCCATTAGAAAAAAAGAAAAATAAGTATTGAGGAAGAAGGAATAATATATAAAACGAGATTTTCTAATATTTACTTCATATAAAAATACTTTTTAAATGAGTTTTTTGAAGAATGAAATTTTTGCGATGATTTGTGCACAAAAAATAGGATATCACTAAGACAATCCAATAAAATACAATGAAATTTGCAATGTTACGAGCCCTTTAGAATGTAACAAACCTCAGGTTTTAAGGTAGTTACACTTAATCACATTTTACAGCCATTTTTAACTTAGAACATAAAGTAATTTTGACAAAAAATTATTAACATCAATTTGAATGTTTATAAAATAACTATTTCTTGAAATATTTTTTACCCTAAGGTTTGCGACACTTCAAGAGGTATATTAATGAAAATAAAATTACATTATGTCGAATCAGTGGCGCACACAGGAATTTTTCAAGGGGAATTGACTGTAATGATATCACTAATGATTTTGCAATGATGAAAGCTTGAAGAAAACCTTCGTTGCACTAGTACAATGACTGTGACTCAACTGTCAGGATATCTGAAAGTAAAAGATAGTAAAATAATTAACAAGTTGAATGATAAACAAGTTAAAAAGGTGATAATTAATAAGTTCATACAATAATGTATACTCTATACTGTAACCTCTTACGATTTTATTAATTTATAGTACTTATTTACATAAGGATGGGGTCAGTGATACCGTAATGTAGGAAATGAACAAGAGTGACCGAACCATGTCACTCTTTTTCCTTAAGGCAGCCGGTTGCCAGTCCAGGACACGGCGGATCCATAGGTGATGAATAATGGAAGGACTCCCCATTAAGAAGACAAAGAAAAGAAAAAGAGTAATAGAGTTAAGGGAAAATCCCTCCCGAACCAAAACTGGCAAGATAAGAACTGAAGGAGGGGGTGCTCTGGAAATAGTGGAAGAGGGCGCAACAATTTAAAGTGCCTAGAGCGCCAGAGAGGTTAAAAACGGCCCTGGATATGCAGACATTTTAGAGAACGTGAATCCATTTTGGATACGCATTTATAAGTTTCTTTTCAATTTTTTTTTATTGTGACTCATGAAACCACTAGGTATGCTTCGTGGAACCCCAGGGTTCCGTGGAGCGCAGTTTGAAGACCACTGTACTAGAGGAAAATAATTACACATATTTTAGATAAACTTCACAAAACTATAACTATTGAACAAAAGCTGGTACATATTAATAATATAAAACCCTTTTCCAAATAAAGGGTGTCTAAAGTTTTAACAAGTATATTATCTGAATTTTTTTTTAACCTACCATGTTTTTATAACAGATTAAAAAGCATAATTTTTGTTTTCGTCTTTTTCGTTTTCTTCATCTTCCTCTCTTCCTTTTTGTTTTTTCTTTTCTTTTCACATTGCCATCGACTTCTGAGCTATGTTCCAAATTTCTAGTCTCTAGATCATTGGGAAGCTAGTTTAGAATCATTACAAAATTCCACCCGGATAGACATGAAAGCAAATTAATATAAACATAGTAATTAATAATTATTTTATTTCTTTAAATGATTTCTTATTAAAATAACGATGAACTGGTAACTGATAATTAATATTTAGAATAAATATATATAAAATAGTTTTTTTATTTCTTTTTATATTTTGCTTAAGTACAACGAACTGCCTTGCGTTAGTTGTAAGACTTCACTCAACTTGTAAAACTGCAATCAAAGAATTACTATTGTGGTTAGCTCAAATCAACTTTCATTTCATTTCGTCATTTCTTAATTCAAACTCCTTCACATTCAAATTGAGCACAGTTACAATACATCAAACAGTTAATAATAAGCAATAGCGAGAAGTTTTTGCGTGTGGCTATTAGCATCTGCTTTCTTCACCTAGCTGGCAGGCTGACTGGTTAAAAGACTGTGCACTATTGTCAATAAAGTGATTTTTTGAAAGCAAGTTAATAAAAAAACACGGTGGCCTGGGGGCCCCTCTTTGACTCCAGTGCCACGAAATTGAATACGTAGATGCAACTCGACCCGTCCGGTCTTTGTTTGTGTAAGTTCTGGAGTTATGGGGCCCGTCGAAATCGGGGCCTGCCTCTTCGGGGGCTCTGGTACGAAACTAAAACTTTTGCTTTCACATTTTTATGCATTGTCATCTACTTCTGAGCTGTGGTCCAAATTTCAAGTCTCTAGCTCATCGGGAAGTTAGTTTAAAATCAATTACAAAATTCCACCAGACAAACATACAAGCCTATTCGGGGGCCCAGGTTCGTGGCTATAACTTTTTTCACATTTTCATGCATTGTCATCCACTTCTGAGCTATGGTCTAAATTTCAAGTTCCTAGCTCATCAGGAAGTTAGTTTAAAATCAATTACAAAATTCCACCCGGACAGACAAGAAAGCGAGTTAATAAAAAAACATAGTAACCTGGGGCCCCTTTTTACCTACAGAGCCATGAAATTGAATACATAGACACAACTCGACCTGTGCTATCAGCAGGTGATCTTTGTTTGTGTAAGTTCTGGAGGTACGGGGCTCGCCTCTTCGGGGGCCCGGGTAATTTCTTTTTTCACATTTACATTCACTTCTGAGCTATGGTCCAAATTTCAAGTCTCTAACTCAGGAGTGGGCAGACTTTTACATGGCATGGTCTACTTTAATTTTTTCAAGGTTGTTGTGGTCCACCATGAGGTGATGAGCAAAAAAAAAAAAATAGCTCTAAACACAATATTTGTATTATAACAATAATAAATACAGTGTGTACTTACCTACATAGCTATAGCAGAAAAACTTACTCTTTTGAAACTACGTTTTAAGTAAAATGCAAAATACGAACATAATAATTATAGATCATAATTGTTATAATCCTTTTCCATTGTATCTTTTAAGGCCTGCAGATGCAAGTATTTCTCTTTCTTCCTTTTCAGTCTTGCCGAATATAATTGAAGAATGTTATTCCATGGAACGGCACATACTTTTTTCGTTCTGATTGGGAACTCTTCCCACACAGTGTGTTTTGCATGTATCAATTTGTAAACAATCTTTCCAAAAGGTACATACCTCAAAGCTCTTATATTAGTCACTGTCGAATCACCTACCCTTTTCCCGGGTCTGATACTTGTAGAAAGGCAATGCTGTCTGAAAATCTCTGAAGAAGTGATGATAAAGATACTTGACTTTGTAGGAATTTTTGTTGCAAGCCTCTTTGGCCAAATATGCATTGCCTTCTAGAACATTAATTTTTTTGTGTCTCAATGCTCTTTCTATAATTCTATAACAGAATGCATGCTATCGCACTCCACTTGCATGTAGCCTTTGTCTAGAAACTTTTGTGTAATAGTTATCTTGTTCTGCATGCTGAAGTTGAGCAAGGTGTTGGACAATACCACATTCCTGTTTTGGTATGTACAGCCCTCACTGTACAATATCAGTTCCTGGTCATCACCTATCAGATTCTGATTGATGAATTTCCCTACAACAGTGACAATTATAGTAGAAAATTCGTTACTTGTAAGTTTCCCTTCACATTCATTCCAGATGTAACAATACTTTTTGTTTTGCCTGTCATTGTAAAAGGTGAAATTGTGTACTATGAGTTTTGTTTTACATAATAAAGAGCTGACACATTCGATCATGGGCTCAAAAGTACTGATTGCAAGTCCATAGCAAACACTTCGTTGTTTGAGGCTGTGTCTTTTACCTACTGTGTACGAGCTTCTTTTTTCATGTCATATGGATCTTGTGTTCAGCTTCCGTGATATTTCCAGTTTTGAACGACTCACAGACATCGCATAAATCTTTTTTTGGATGAAACAGTGACAGGTTAAGGTCTTCAAAAATGTTACAGAAACTTGTAATGCTCTCATAGGTTCAGCTTTTTCTAGTGGACAGAAATCGTCCTTATATGCATTATACAGTTGAGATTTTGATGTCCAAAGTAGTTCCAAATACAATTTGGATGAGTCTTTGCTACAATAATGAGATTCAAGTTTCGGCAAAGAATTAAAAAACCTTCGTACTTGTCTACGAGGTTTTTCCTACACTTTATTTTTTCGTACATTTTTAGGTAATTCATCGTCGTTGTGTATAATCCATTTTTTGATGACCCATTCTCCAACACATAAGCTGTTTAAAAACATCATCTTGAATACTCACTATCTATTCCCTTTGCCGAGGTATAATTCCACAGAACTTTCTCGCCTCGATGATGTCTCAGTACTTCTTCTTTGCTTACGTTTACAAATGGATGACATTCTGACATAAACTTTCTTTTCTTTCCAGCTCATGTACCAGAATTTCTTGAAGCATTTCTTCTTCTGGAAGTTTTTCGCATTATAACTTTGTATTGTCTTTCAAGCTTAGTTTGCAGTTGCACCTATCGTTGATTTTTTTCTTTCCGAAATATGTTTTTCTTTTTTCCCTTTGTTCTTTATTATTATTGGCACTCCAATGCCGAAGATGACTTTTTTTGTCTCTTTTCTGACAGCAATTGTGACATATTTTCTTCAACTGAGTATTGATCCACAGTGTCAGTCAGAGGTTTGTCCCGTTTTTCAGACCCATCGTGATGTGCTGAATTATCAACGTTAGATGTAGGTAATGCTTCAGTCATAACCTGTTCCAGGATGTGATTATATTCTTCTGATGATGACATCATTAGTATGTGTATCTTCCATTTTTTCTTCTGTCTTTTACATGTTACTTTGTGCCTCTTCCATGCTATCTTGCATCTCCTCCATGTTGTTTTGTGCTTCTATTTTAATTTGTTGTTCTAAGACATGATCGGTAATATTGCCTTCTGAGAGACATTATAAATCTGAATTCATTAATATGGAAACACTACCCGTTGAACTATCTACCGACCGTCTTTGAAAGAATCCATTATTGGTAAAAATAATATTTTTCTGGAGTACCGCAAACAACAGGTGCCTTACAAGTTTCCTCCTCTTCAAGTAGTAATGAATAATCTTTTTCTAAAATATAAGACCTTGTGTGTGGTTGTGAATCGGAAAGTTCTGGTGTGACGTTTGCTCCATCATAATGAATGTTTGATAAAACTTTATACTCAGTTTCAGTCCCCTCATGTAATAAAGAACAATCTTCTTACGAAATATAAGATTCTGGGTTGTTTTCCAGATCTTTTCGAGAAATAAGCTTTTCTGATTCACTGTAGTCAACGTTTTGAACTATTTTTAATGTTCGTGGATTTTTAAACATCTTGAATACTTTATCTGGAAATTAAATAAACTAGGTACGCTAATTTAACTAGAAAAAAAATAACTACATGTATAAACTATGTATGTGATTCAAATAAGTAGTGTCCTTAAATAAGATAAGTACAATAACGTTTAGAAATTGGTATACTTAAATACACCTTTCAACGGGAGAATGAGCAGTTTTTATAGTAATATAAAACACAAAACACACCCCCTACCTACTCGATAAAAGCTTGTTAAAAACAACACATCTACCTAATTAATAGGATAAAGTAGTGCAATTCCTAATTAGAAAATCGCACTCTTGCGTTAAACAAAACAACAAAACCTCGTAACTCTAATCAAAATTTTGGAAAGCTGTATAACACATTGAAAATAATATTTTGATTTCGTAATTGGAAAATTACAACATACAATTACTTTTTCAAAATACGGTATTGAATATTAATACAATAAATGTTAATTTTACATACCTTATTGATCAAAACAGCACGAGTCTTCCTTACGGCAGAGGCGAAACTGTACTGAAGATTGAAAATTATAACCAGGAAATCTGATTAAGTCAAGCTTATCCGGGCCCCTGGGCGCCTGCCTCAAGCGATCAATGGATAGACCGGCGCTGTTACATGGCATTAAAAGTCTGATTTCCATACATCCCCACGCAGGAACACTTCCACCTCCATGGTTCACTGATCCAAATAGATTCTTAGAATTAAGCTTCAGAAAATTAAAAATTAACAGCAAATTGATTGAGATGACAGAAAATTCAAAATTTTGGTACCGATGGACGTATGATAGTTTGTAAATGAAAAAATGAGGAATTTTATCCCATGAATTTAAGTGAAGCAAGAACACCTCCACCTCCATGCTGAAGCATGCAGATGGAGGTGTTCTTGCGTGAGGGTGTAAATCGGCTTCAGGATTAGACAATTTGGTACTTTTTTTAGGGTATTGTGAATCATGAGATCTATTTAAACATTTTAAAGAGAAATTTTAAATTATCCACCCAAAATTCGTATATTGGAGACAAATTCATTTTTTGACACGATAATGACGCCAAACGCACTGCTCTCAACGTGTGCCACTGGTGTCTCTATAACTGTCCCCAGATTCTGAAAACACTTCCTCAATCACTTTATTTAGCCCAGTAGAAAAAATTTGGTTTTAAAAAAAAAGGAAACATGACATATAAACACATAATGGGAAGTAAAAACAATAATCACTGAAGCATGGAGGAAAATCAATGCAGAAATCACAAAAAACTGATGAAATTTATACCAAGATGCTTAAAAGTTGTTGTGGATATTTAAAGATATCCTACTAAGTACCAAATTTAGAAAGAAATACAATATTTAAAGCTATGTTGAGATTTTTGTTAAGTGTACGAAGACTTTTGTGGTGTAATTTTTTAGTAGCTTTTTGATTATTAATTTTTAAAAATAATAGTTATACTATTTTTAAAAAATTGATTACGTCATTCCATTAAGAACAAGTTGTAGATATCATAAAAAATTACTATTCTGATATATTAATTTTTATTCGTCGAAAACATTAAATTTTACAGGAAATTTGCAAGTGTACGAACACTTTTGTGGTCCATTTTACGTAAATTTACACACATAGAGAAG
The DNA here is from genome assembly GCA_019973955.1 of Trichonephila inaurata madagascariensis. Lineage (NCBI taxonomy): Eukaryota > Metazoa > Arthropoda > Arachnida > Araneae > Nephilidae > Trichonephila > Trichonephila inaurata. The sequence continues at coordinate 56,791 of BMAV01009825.1, read as the reverse complement.
TTTCTGAACATTTAATGAGTGCAAATGTAATATACCTAAATGAGAGGGATGGATCAACTGCAAAATATTCTAATGTAGTTTATAGAATAAGTTTTCATTTAAATTTAGAAAAAATTATTACCTTTCATCCATACTTCACTTTAATTAATAATCTTACCTTTTACACACCGAAAAAAAAAATGCTAGTTTCAAAATCAAGTAACAAAAAAGAAAATTATTTTGGAATTGTTTGATGAAAATATATATATATGTATATCTTTGAAGAAAAGAAAACATATTTTATATTTGAAACAAGTTCTAAAATTAAAATGAACGCTTAAAATATTTCCTAATGTATATACCAAGGGAAAGGATTATCGAATAATCACAACTTTTCAGCAAATTTTATAATGCACTAACGAATTAAAAATCCAGAATAAATAAGAATAAATATAAACAAAAATAAAAGAGTTACAAGAAGATTCTCAATGAATATATAGTATAGATAGATAAATGCGAATCAGATGGTATGAATGTTTTTCCTTTCTACTAAAATTTTAATGTTAAACTAAACTTTAATAATTAATACAAAGTATTAATTATTATAAAGCATAAATACTTTATATTTAAATGTTATAACTTAATCACTGTTGATTTATTATTTTTTAGATATAAAATTACGTATTCTTACTTTATAGTTACATTCTCGAATTCCTTAACTTTACAAGATAAGTTGTAAGAATTTCTTTGCTTTTGTCATTAAGTGAATAAATATTTTTCTTTCATTTAATTTTAAAAATTATTTAAATTCGTATTTCCGATTTCCTCTTTGCCATCTAGAATTAATATTTTTATTTCTGTTTTGCCATCGCTATTACTTTTTTTTTCCGGATTGCCATCAAAAGTATAAATTTCTATTTTCCCTTTTGCCAACACAGGTAAAAAAAATTTCCTCGTTTCTCTGTTCCTAAGAGAAAATTTTTGTATCAATTCCTACTATTAGCTCACACTCTCTATATATTTATCTTGGTGGAATTTTCAATCGTTAATAAAATGCATTTTAAAGCACTCAACTGAGCTGAAAATTAATATACATGATTATTTTGGACGACAATACAGTAATTTAATTACAATTAATAAAAATTAATTGATTAAAACTAATTATTCAAAGAACGTTGGCATCATTTTTGGCGACTTGTGTCAAAACTTGAAAATGTTTTTTTCTCACATTTTAAATATTTAAGTAGGAATTGACGTAATTTTTTTTATATATATATTACTTGTTTAATTGCCAACAAAGCAATGAATTTATTTTTTCCTGTTTACATTCTCAGAAATTGATTTTTTTTCCTTTTATTTAATAAAACAATTCTGTTTATGCTTTTTTAAACTACATCGTTTTCAATTCAATTTTTAACCTAGAATCGCGAATTTAAATTTAGTTTTTTTCCCCTTCTTTTTTGTTCTTGCTTAAATTTGTTTTCCTGATTATGAAAAAAAAAATTGCTTAGTTAAATTTTATTGTTATTTTTGCTAATTATTTGTTTTTAAAGCAAAGCTGGTAAGTGTGGAAAAAAGTCTGCTGTATTATATTTAATTAACAGATTTTTTTAAGAGATGGTTTTTCGTATTCCCAATTCTTTTTCAATTTGAGTTCTTTTTTGTTGTTTGTTTTTAAAAATTGTTCTTCAATGAAATACAGTGGTCCATAATGAATTTTTATAACTAAAATCACAAACTTAAAATTATTTTTTTATCCTCTCTACATTAATGTGTTTCTGTCTGTTGTAGAAAAATTACTTCATATACTTCTATTGTTTATTTGTGCTAATTATTTTTTTTGCAACATAAAGCTTGAAACTGGGGAAAATTTCACTTTATGATATTAAATCTCAAGATATGAGTTTTTATTTTTTATATTCTTTATCAGTTTTTTTTTTTTTTTTTTTTTTTCGTACTTTTGATTACAGCACTTTACAGATGAAATACAGTAGAGCAACATGGTTTTCAATAATGAAAAAATTATAGTTTAAAAAAACTAAAAAACACACTTTTATGGTTAATTGAACTAAAAAGTAAAAAAAATAATTCTTAAGATAACAGAACATCTTCGAAGAAATTTTTTTTAATTAACCTCAATTTTACCTGTGAATGCATATTTTACGACCTTATGCATCTTTAAAATCAGAAAAACAGCGAAGTAAAGTTGTGTTAGTGTACATTTTTACTGTCAAAGAGGTATTTCATAAAAAAATAAGACTTTAGCCAAAACATGATAACTGAAAAGAAAATAAATATATTGACATTTTGTAAATTGAATAATATAGCATACAGCCTTATCTAGGGAATAGACACTTATTTTGGTAATATCATTGGGTGGATGACTTGAGTACTCAGCTCTTTCGAGCTACAACCTCATATTAGTAGGTATTTGAGTGACTAATTTATTGACTTTTGCCCTTTGTTAAAATTAAATGCTTTAAAGATATAATAAAAATATTGGAGATTTGGGGAAAATAAAAACTTAAAGTAATAAAATGCAATAAATATGAGAAAATTAGCTTCAAAGACGGCGCAAAGCACTGAAAATGAAAGCAAAATTTTGATCTTTGGATGGGCAGGGCGATGCCGACCAATGGGAATGCAGCAAGGATCTCAGTCATTAGGTTGAAAAGAAATCAGAAAACAGCTTTTTTCAAAGCTATTAAAAATATAAAAACATAAAGGAAAGCAAAAGAAGAACATTAAAATAGGTAGAAGATCTATCGGAATAATTTTCCACAGAAAATTACAGAGTAAATAAGAAAAATTGAAAAATGAGCATCTGCGAATCAAACCCAGTGCAATGCAATGGTAGCTTACATCTCTGACTACTAGACTATGGGGGACTCATAGAAAGAAGTGAAATAAGCATTTAAGATGGAAGATACAAATAGTTGGGGAAAGGAATAAATAATTTAAATGAAAAGTGGATCTGAAAGAATATTTCTAGGTCTGTTGAAATTGGGATCAGGGATACATTTTTCAATATCCAAGATTGA
>BMAV01009825.1:0-41015 GCA_019973955.1 Trichonephila inaurata madagascariensis | reverse complement strand
AACAAAAAAAAAAAAAACAACTGAACATTTCAAAGAACAGTTTCAAGTACTGAAATTAACATTGTTATTCATTAATTCTGTATTCTCTTGTAGAAGCATAAATCACTCACTGGTGACGTGAAACTGTCTTTCAGACTTTGTGTTGCTGTAAAGAAAAAATTACAGGTATTATTTTCAAGATATTCAACTCAATATCTTCCTATAACTATTTTTTACAAGTGCATTCAATTTTAGTTTAATTTTTTAGTGTAAAGAATACTTATAAAATTTTTACCATAACAATTACTGCTACATTTTGTATGCAGTTGATTAAAAGTTGATTGATGGATATATCAACAAATATTTATTAATTTGTCTCAAGATAAAATTAATTTTTTCTAGTATCTTTTGTTTACACCTTACTTTAAACATATTTTTAAATTACTGTGATGATCATATGTTAACTCTGAATACTCCCACATATATGTATAATTATTTATCCTATTCTAAATTACTATAGAACTAACTTAATGCTAAGCAACATGTAAGCAAGACAGTACAGGTTTAATTAGAATGACCACAGTAATACAAAAGATTTAGGGCTAAGAATAAGTTAGTTAGTTAAAGATTGTTTTTAAGCACCAAACATTGTTTTTATTTGCTTATGACTGGGCTAAAATAAAAAGAATAAATAAAGTTTAAAAATATATTTTTTTTTTGTCAAAACTAACAATAATTTTACAAAATATAAAACTGTATAATACTGTGGTATAATATAGCAATTTACTCAGAAGAAAGAAATTTAAAAAGCTATAAGTTAATTCAAAATTTATAATCACTAATAACCTAAAACAGCAAAAATAGTAAACCAGCTTAAAAAATAAGTAGCCATTAATAATGGTGACTACAAAAAAGCATTTAACGATTAAATATATACTTATACAATATAAATATTGTATTTAAAATATATTCTATAATGAAATGAAAGTTGAATATAAATGAACATGTACATTTAAAATTTTTCTGATAGTCAATACCTTTGTTGTTTCTAATTTGTTATTAAGCTCCATTATTTTATTCTTATTATTCTATGCTATTTGAACTTATTTTTCATGATACTGTGAGAATGTTGTTAAATATATAGTGTACAACTTTCTTGTCTGTTTGAATTAAATTCTAACTATACGAAGTACTTTTTAAAAAAGTATGAAATTGTAATGTTGTTGGGTGTGTTTTTCAGCTTTATTATTGGAAACCAAAAGACAAAAATTTTCTTGAATTCAGTGTAAGTATAATATAATTGCCTATGATTTTGTGTCTCTAAACTTTATCATAAAACCATTTTTTAGAATACTAAATTAGATGTGGATTTTTAATATATTTTTAAAATATAAATCTCTAAATTAAAATGCTGCTTAATGAGTATATACTGATTCTCTTTGAAAACTTCATTAAAAAAATCAGCTCTGTGTTGATTCAAATTTTTAGTCTAATGAGTAACATTAATCTGTTTACTATACTTCTGAAAGGAAATATACATTTACTACAATTTAACAAACAAAATAAATACATTTTGCTTTAGTGCTAATCTTTTGAATCAAGTATTAAATCAACAACAAAATAGTGTAAAAAAATGTGTAAGTATTGCATGCTACACGGTAAAAAATTACGTAACGAAATTCAAGCACATTCATTAAAGAAGATTGAACAAATGTTTAAAGTTATGTTATTCAATAATAACAGAAAAAAAAAAAGTTTTAAATAGTTTTTCTTTTCTTTTTCTCATCTCACATCTCTCTGATTAAATGTTTGTTGTTAGAAAAATATTTTAAAATACTCTTACACTTTGCTTATTTAGTACTTATTCTTCACTTTTGCATTTTATGTAATTTTATTTGTATTTATGTGTAATGAATTTATAAAAATAATGTTTTAAAGCAAACAAAATTACCATCAAAGCATTGTGAATTTGAAAGTTTGCTGTATTTATATTCACTAATTCTTAGTTATTAATGTTATCTAGGCTTTTTAGTTAAGTTAATAGTAATGTAAAACAATAAGTTATTGTGTGTGCTAAGTAATTTTGCATATAGTTTCAGATAAATATATTAAGTATTAATTTTATTTATTCATGAAATATAACACTTAAATTATAAATAAATAATTATTTCTAATTTTTGCTTTTTTTTATAGCAAGATTTAAGTCTAAGAGATGTTCCTAGAACTATTGTATGGTGTGGAGAGTCTTTATGCATTGGATATAAGGCAGAATATTCATTAATGAAGGTATCTTTAATATATCTCTTTTATTTCAATTATTTTACTTCAGGAATAATTAAATTAGATTAAATATTATCTAGATTGTTATAAAAAAAATTAAAATTGTTTTCTTTTTTCCTTATAAGTTTCTTTCTTTCTTTCTTTTTTTTTTTTTTGTATAAACTCCAGTATCTGATAAAAAAAAATTGTCAGATATTATTTATTAATTAGTAAGAATTACTTTATAAATATGCAGTTTATGCTTTAAATATATTTTGATAGAATATAAAATCACAAATTAATAGATTTTTACAAAATGTTTGTATGTATAAACTCAATGATGCTAGTAAATGTTACTCATTGTATGTGTGAATCATTTTACCTTACAGAAAAATCTTTAAATTTTTATGCAAAGATCTGTTGTAGACTCATTTGAACCCAGTATTCATACATAGTGATTTTACGTTTATGTATTCTTAGGTCAAGATGGAATAACTCAATCACTATTCAAATCATTCACTTTCACTCTTCTTTGCAAATGTAAACAAGACTTCATTACACACTTTTGAAATATACTATTATTATATGCTAATTAAAATATTCAATAATATGGTAAACTTGCAACAGGCCGCATACCTTCATTCACTGTGTCTCATTCTCGAGTGTGTGGGCGTAAACATCACCACACTTACGTACCCGTGCTTTCACAGCACCCTCTATAGTTGGGCTCTAACAGATCTTTTTAATAAAATTATTTACAGTTAAAAGCTAGAGAAGATGCATTTTTTTTAAAAAAAAAATCGCTATAGTGATGAATAATGTATAAAAATGAAATATTATTTGAGATTTTTGTTTTCATGAGAAATGTTTTATACTCATTTATGAAATTCTTAATTTATATTTGCTGAATTCATGTAATATAAATGTACTTTTTAAATTATACTTGTTACTACTTATATAGTACATATTTCAAAAAATATTGCTCATTCATTAATGTAATAAACATAATCTAATGAATGTGATACACAAAAACTACAAAGATTTATCTTGAGTTTAATATTCTGTACCCTTTAAATAGGATTGTATTGTTTTAATGGTAAATCTGTACTTAATAAAACATTAGTTAGTACAATTCTGAATCTAAACAACTGTAAAATTATAAATACTTTTGAAATTCTTTTGAATTTAATGTGTAAATAATTTTGATTTCTCTACTGTTACTTAAGTATTGTTCTTATACTTCATAATGTTCCATAACTTAATAATGCAATTATTCCATCAGAAATATATATTGTATTTTACATGTTTATATCATGTAATTTTTTTATTTTGAAAATCAAATTACTGTCTGGAAATGCTATTTTGTAAAATGAAATATGCACTTTTGCTAAATATTATCCATTTTTAAAAAAATGTGATTTCATAAGGGTAATATTTTCTAGCATCCAATTTTTATCTTTGGAAATATTATTCATTCTAGTATATTTTGCTATAAATTACCTTTAGATGTGCTATGGAATATTTAAAAAGTGACTCCTATTTTTATGGTTTTATTTTTATTTTTGTCTGTGTAACTATGAACATGCTCTTTTCTATGTGTTCATAATTTGAGTTACACAGTTAAATAATGTGATATATTATATTGTTGTACAGGTTACAGGAGATCCTAAGGACCTATTTCCAACAGGTGGAAAACAACAAGAACCTCTTGTTGCTCTCCTCCCAAACAATCAGTTAGCTGTAGGAAGTGATGAGCAAACTATTTTAATTGATTCAGAAGGAAATCCAACGTTAAAGTATTCTATCAAGTGGTCTGAAGTACCTATAGCTTTAGGTAGGGCTCTTAACTGAATCACTGAGGTTTTTGTACATCATTTATTTCTCTGGTAAATAAAATATGAATGAGACATTTTAAAAGCATCTGTGATTTTGTATTTTGTTATAGTAACTATATAAGGCATTTACTTAAATTTTAAATAATTGTCTGACATTTTATATTTCATATATTCATTCATTTAATTTGTTAGTACAATGAATTAGCATAATGGAATTTGAGGCTTATTGAATGACAAGTTTGGTTATAACTTCTTATTGAGATTTCAAGTATGCAAATGACGCTTTGTTTTTAAATGACAGCACATGAAGAAGTTGAAAAATTAGCTCGGAATTATTCACTAAGTCTTAACTGGAATTAAAATTCAGCAAATTAGTGATTTTTTATTCTTGGTGATGAATGAATAGCAGTTAACAAAATTAGTGACAAAATGGGAATAAGTTACAGAAGTATCCAATTGATTATCTGTACTGATTAAAAAAAGAATTTGTGTGTTAAAATGTGATGTAGCACAAATATTTCACAAATTGTTTCACACAGTCCTTATACATGATAAGTATTCCTCTTTGCCTGTGTGAAATTGAAAGACAGTTAACATCAAGAAGCTCTTCACTGAAATTGTGAATCAAGAGATGTATTTCAAGGTTATTTTTTCATACTTTCTTTCAAAAAAACTGTTTTAATCTTTTTGTGTTAATTATATGAAACTTTAAATATATTTTAATAAACTTGAAAATTTTCATCTTGGATCATTTTAAATTACAGGAGTTATTATATATGGTACTTATAATCTTTTATAGTTTTTGTTATTCATGTGACATGAAAAATGATTCATTCAATAATTTCATAAGAAATTTCAATTTTTTGTGTGTGAAATAAGAGGTTAAACCTTACCATGTTCATTTATTTTTATATAATAATAGATTTTTCTCTAATTAACTTAAGTATTCAAATTGCTGGGTGTTTTTTCAATGTTACTTAAAATTTCTTAGTTTAAATGTGGGGAACTTAAAATGTCTTCATATATTATTTTTCAAAAAATATTTTTTAATGAAGTACTTTTGCATTTTGATTCTATAAATTTACTTGTGGGACAAAAAAATAGATTTAAAAAAATCGTTACAAACTACAATACTTAAATGTAAAAAGGAATTTCACAGAATTTGAGAAATGGTGTTTGATTTATTTGATAATTTACTACCTTTATTAAATACTGAGTTTTTGTTTCTTTCAGTACATGATTCCCCTTATTTGATAGCTGTATTGCCAAATTCTGTAGAAGTTAGACCTATTGAACCTCGCATCCATGTTCAAAGTATTGATTTACAAAAGACTAAAACAATCGTCACTAGTAAAAGGTGACTTTTCTATTTTCTTTCATGAATTCATATGGTTAAGTAAACTTATTTTAAATTCTATGATTTATTAAACAGTTCTCGCGATACTTTATGCATAATTTAATTATTGCTGTACATATATTTTTGTGAATGGGGTTTCTTTTTTTGGAATGAAAAAAATTTCTATTGTGTAAGCTTTAATAACCAAAGTAATCCTTTTTGAAAAGAAAATAATGAATATGCTCTTGGAAACAGTTTTCTCTAGTTTTTAATCTCTAAACCAAAAATAAATATTTAAGGTTTTATGAAATATAATAAATTAATAATAATTATTAATTAATTCATTAGTTATTAATTGTATTAATTCTGATAATACAATGTTTCCTTAATATAATTATATAATATAAACGATATTTTACTTCCCAAATGTTGGCATTTTATTTTTATTTGCCTTCTCTCTTGTGAATGGAATATCACATTAATAATTTAATTTTAAAAACACTAATATGATGGCTTTTCAAAATAAAAATTATTTTAAAGTTTGTGTGTACATATTTTTTTTATTTTAAAAGTCATTTGTGAAATATTTCATGCAAATATTTTTTCACAATAGAGGCTGGATATTTGCAGCTTCTAATTCAGATGTATGGCTGTTGCATGCTGTTAATTTTCCTGAACAGATAACTCAGTTATTGTCACAAAAGCAGTTTGAGTTGGCTTTACATATGGCTGTATGTATAGATTTTCAATAATATAAATAATAATAATTTACTTGTCTTTGAAATAAAAAATATTTGTTGTTCAATTAAAATTTTCAAGATAAGTTTGATTTTTAGAAATTCATTGATATTGTAAAATTGTGTGCATGCATAAGCTGTAATTTTTAATTGCTTTAAGGATGCAATGGTATAATGGGAGTGATTTTTGAATATACAAAAGTTCTTATACATTATCTCTATTACATTTTTCTAATAAATATATGTAAAATAAGCTTCTAAGAAGTTTTCTTCATTTATTACTTCAACTTGGATACATTTTTACCCATTGTTTGGAATTTATTTGATGTTGTAATATACTTGTTTATTACATTTACATATTGTTCTAGTACACTAATATGATTGGTTATAGATATACTCCAATTAAAAAAAATTATTTTAGTTTTGACAGAATTTTGCATTTCAGGAAATGACAAATGAATCTGAAATGGAAAAACAGCAGCTTATTCAACGAATCGAAAACTTAAATGCGTTTTATCTTTTTTGTAAGCAAAGTTTTAAAGAAGCTATGGATTTGTTTTTGAAACTTGAAACAGGTAATTAATTATTTATTTGTGTGTGCATTTTTGCATTACTCATTAAAAGTACTGAAGCATGTTTTGAAATGCTAACCTTAATATTGTTTCTGTTTTATTTTAAAGAAAAATTATTTGACCACTTAAATGCTCTTTAATATCATTTGACACTTATATGTGTGTCAGTAATAAAGGATGAGAAATTTTATTTTTCAGATTAGTGCTAAATTTTGTTTGTTTATTTAGCTATTTATCCCCAAAATCTCTTTAAAAGCTCTAGCACATATTATTTGGAAAATCAGTTGCAAGAGTTATCAGTTGGTAAGATTTAGTAGGCCACATGCTTATTTTTTGTTGAAAAATAATATTTCTGTGCATGATACTTCCTTTCTCTCCCAACAGTATATTTCTTTAATATTATAGTATTTCTAATTGAATATTTTAAAATTTATATATGTTATAATTTTTTCTAAAAAGAAATTCAAAAAGCATCTTATTGTTAATTTTATATAATGATTAGGGGATCAATTGTTTTCATTTTATAGATATAGAAAACTTTAGCCTTGACTGCTTGAAAAATGAACATTTACATATAACTTATTAACTTATTCAATTCCTACTATTAGCTTACTCTCTCTCTCTATATATATTTATTTATAAAATATATATCTTGTTCAAATTTTCAATCGTTAATGAAATACTTTCTATTCGTCCAATCAAGTTCAAATAATTTTTTTAAAACTTGTAGTGGATGACACTTGATGTTAATACAGTTTTTAAAATATTAATTCATTAATTAAGTTAAATTAATTACCATTTTTTAGCCAAACCAGGTGTGCATTGTTACAACAATACACAGACAAATCATGCTCTTTTTTTAATTCCTACTATTCACTCTCTCCCTATATGTATATATTTATTTATATGTATATAGTAATATAAAATAACAGTGAAGAAATACTAGAACCTACAGTGCTAAAGCAGGAAGAAATTTGAATTTACCAGACACAACAAATGTAGATACAAAAAAGTCTTTGGACTAAACTGGAGACCTATTATGATTTCTAAAGCTGTCGCTGAATTAGGCCAGCAAATTAGGGTTAGCAATGCTTTATATATATATATATCTTATTCAAATTTTCAATCGTTAATAAAATACTTTCTATTCATCCATTCAAAGTAGAAATTGACTTAATTTTTTTTTATATTGTTTTTTAATGATTCTCTGTGCTTATGATACCACAATAAATAACATATTTAATAAAAAATATCAAAACTGAATACATTTTCTCAAAATTTTGCTTTTTTTTTTTGCCTAGATCCTTCACATGTGATTGGTTTATTTCCTAATTTACTACCAGATGAATTTCGAAGTAGCCTAGAATATCCAGATAGACTTCCAAATTTGCAAGGGACTGAGTTAGAAAATGGACTCTTAGCTTTAACTGATTATTTGGTTGAAGTATGTTAGTCAGTGTTGAATTTTTTTTTCAAGTTGATTGATTGTTTGAAATATATTTAAGTTGTGCTAAACTTTGAAAAGTCAGGTTTTTTTTTTATTTTTATTTAGTAAAAAATTTAATCTTAATAATATTTTTGTTTTATATGTTAATACTTGTATTATAATCTTGCAAAAAGAAAAAACTAAAAATGGAGTAGTATAAAAATTATTTGTTTTATTAATAATTTCATACGGGAAGTGAAAATCTTTCTCTATGCATTAACTCCATGCTATTAGGGACATTTGACAAATTTCAATAAATTTTTATTTGTGCCAAATATTTATTAATTGTTCTTAGTATGGTAATTGTTTTCAAATTGATTGTCATTGCTTATGAAGTTATTCCCAACTAATTTATGGCATGCAATTAACATTTGATAAATCACTGTTGTAAGACTAATGCATATGCCCCAATCTTTCTCAATCACTATGATTGATTTTTCAATTTCATGATACTTAGTAAACAGAATAGTTAATAAAACAGAATAATTATCAATAGGAATACTTCAGAATTTTTTTAAGGTCTTTTACTTTTTTAAATTTTGAGTATGTGTAAATAAAAGTCAATGTTTTGAATTGTGATTTTTATTATGTTATATACGATATCTAATTATATATATATATATAATGTATAAATTTCTAAAATGATCATGAACATCAATGTTAAAAATATAAATTGTAATTTTGTTTCGAAATTGGAAAAAATATCTTTCTTTATGGGCAAAGAAATCTCATGAGTAATAAATATTTAATATGACTACTAGATTTTACAAAAATTAGTTTTAATAAGGGATTAGTTTTTAAGGGACTGGTACTGTAATGAATACCACATTTCAGATAATGTTAATGTAAAAAAAGAAAAATTGTTGGTATTGGATTATATTTCCATATCTCATTTTATATGTGCAGTGATTTATTATGGAACATGTATTTACTATTTTTACAAAAGTTAGTTAAAGTTATATCTTACATTATATTAAAATAGTACATGATGTAATACTAAATTATGTAAAATGAAAATGCATTTAGATTTTCTGAGCTTGTAGCACACTAGAGTACAAGCTTATATCTCTTAAATTTTAAATGTTTTTGCTGTCTTGTATTAAAAAAAAAAGATATTTTAAGCTTTTTTTTTTTTTTTCCTATTTAGGTTAGGCATAGATTAAAATCAGATAACACAGGTAACGTTCCATCCATGACTGCTATTATGGAAGCTGGTAAAACAAAAATCCGTTCAAAAAAGCAGCTTTTACAGATAATTGATACAACTTTATTGAAATGCTATTTGCAGGTACTGCTTTTTTTATACTTGCTTAATTGCTTAGCATCTAAAATTTTTGAGTACTATTTGTAATTTCAAAAGGAAATTTTCATTAAAAAAGCTTCTTATAAATTTTATGAAATTTAATTCTTTATACTTAACAAAACGTAAAAAAATGCAGAGGAATGTGTATGACATTGATTTAGTTTTAATACAGTTTTTTTTTTTCATACTGAAAACTTTTTAAAATTAAATAAGGAGCTCTTACTAATTTTTCATTGTAATTTATTGAAGCTGTACATGCATGTATAATTTTGCATATATTTGACAAGTTTTACTTTCATAATTCATAATCCTATACACATTGAAATTATATGGCATGACTTTAACAAACATGTATTCTTTAGATTTTTTGTTCATTTTATTTAGAATTATGTTTAATAAATCTGTTTCATTTTTATGTTTAATAAACAGCATCTCTCAAATAAGGATCTCTTTACCTATTAATTTTTTTCCAGATTTATTATGAAAGCCCATTCATTCAAATAGCTTGACAAAAAAAAAAAAAATCTTTTACACTAAAATAGAAAAACTGATTTATACTACTCATTACTGGGCATCATTAATAGTAATTTTAATTTAGAACAGATGCTCTAAAACCTACTTAAAAAAGATTAAAAATTAACAATTCATGACTTTTTCAAATCCTTTAGTCTTTCAGTGTTCTCCTATCCCATATCATTCATGACAGTTTTTATTGATGGATTGTCAGTTTTATGTAACTCAGTGTTAACCCTCCAAGCAGTCTGCATGTAAAATTCCGCCATTCCAGAGATGCTTTTTCTGCCTTCAAGCAAGATTCCCAAAAGCGGTTGATCCGCATTCTTAAAAATACAGCTCAACCGCTTTTGAGAACCCCATCTGAAAGCAAAAAAATATGTGCGGTGCATTTTTGAAGCATCTCCAGAATGGCAAGACTTTAAGTGCAGACCGCTTAGAGGGTTAAATGTATTGTATATAATTTGCAAGAAAATTTTATAATCTTTCTTTTATTGTGGATAATCTGCTTAAAAATAAGAATCCTTAAGCCACTTTCCATGTCCCATTTGTTTGAGTATTTTGCTTTGGTATAAGCTTATTTTCTTAACCTTAAACTTTCTGTTTTTCTCCTTTAAAAGTTTATTAAAGCTTTTATGGTTTGATAAAATTTGGTTTTAAAATTATTCCAAGTATATGAATATTCTAATAAATGAATACAATTAAAATTTCAATATCCTCGCAAATCATTTAAAAATTAATGACATTAAATTTCTCAATCTGCCTCTCCCCAAAAAAACTGCTGTGTAATTTTAGCACTTGTATTTTTTTTTTTTTTTTAATTTCTGTTTTTTGTTTATTTTACTACTATATCACAACAAATATAGAAGTTGCACCTTAATATGGTATAATTTATTAAAACATATTGGTTTTAATGGGGGCAGAAAAATAAAAGAAATTGTAGTTTTTGTTTACAAAAGTCAGCATAATTAGTTTGCTTGTTTGCAATAGAAGCATTTAAATGTTTAGATTATATATGTGTTACTATTTTAATTGTGAAGCCCAGTGGCTGAGTGGTTAGTGCATTGCGCTTCCACACCTCAGGTCTGAAGTTCAAACCCTGGGCTGGGCAAGGTTTACTCAACCTTTCATCCCTTCAGTAGACCAATAAAGGAGTACCAAGCTTGCTTGGGAACTTAACACTGGGGGTTTTGTGTTAGATTGATCAAAACACATGCTCATGCTCCTCAGGGCCCAAGGTCGCATATACTAAGTATGGCACAGTAGGCCTTGGCCCTCATGAGCTGTTGTGCCACTGATTATTTTAATTATATTAATACACAAATTTCTGTCTATTTTTATAGAAAAAAAATTATATTTAATTGTTTCATTTTCAGACAAATGATGCCCTAGTTGCTTCTTTATTAAGGGTGAAAGATAATTATTGCCATATTGATGAATCTGAAAGGGCTTTAAAACAGCATCAAAAATATAGTGAGCTTATTATATTATATGACAAAAAAGGAATGCACAGAAAAGGTAAGAATTCTTTTTCAAAAGTACTGAATTTTTTTGCCTGTAATGAATGTTATTAGATTTTATTCCCCTGGATTATGAAGAAGCAAAATTGTTACCACAGCAATATTTGAAATTAATATCTCAATTCTGAGGAAACAATTTTAAAATTAATAATGCTGATTATGTAGATTAACTTTTTTGTTAATATCTTTGCATTTCTCACAAATTGTTGCTGCTAATGCCACCTGATTGGTATGTGCTAGATCGAGGCTCACAAAATTCATCATGGCAAAGGGCTGATTGTACGCCTGTCATTAGCTGTAGCCTTGAGCACCATGCAGGTAACAGTACGTTTTGGCTCATTTCCACACAAGTTTTGAGAGATAACCCCCTGGGGGTGGTCAGGGTCCTCCCACCTCTCTTCCCCTTCCACCAACCTCATGATAGGACTTGCAACTCAATGGCTAATGTAGAGTACCGCCATGCCGCAAAGGCACTTTTCATTCACAAACATCCATGCCTTCTCCGGGATTTGAACCCATGTCCTTCGGCACACCAGTCAACTTCGCTAACCACTATACCAGATGGGTGGATCTCGCAAATTGTAAATATTTTTTGTAATTTTTACTTAAAAAAGTTAAAAATTGCATTCTATACCTGATGTTTAATAATTTATATTATATTTATTTGTTAAAATTGCATTATGTGTTTAATGTGCCAATGCAGTTAACTTCATCTTATAAAGAAAACAACTTAATAATATGAAGTTGTACAATGTTTTGTTTCAAACAATGTAAAGTTTTCGTCATTTTTTAAATCTATTTTAAAATGTATTGAATAAAATTAATATGCAAGATTATACAAAGTGATAAATTTAAAAATGTATTTCACATTTGATGCATAATGGGTTCAATAAAAATGTATTTTGTTCAAGTTGTACTGAGATGTATAATTAAATTATTTATGCAAAATTGTATATATCTTGGCACATATTTATTTACCTCATAATAATTAAATTGTTTAATATACAGGAGGTAATTTTCAATGGATATTTTGTATTGTGAACATTGCCAGTATAAGGTAATACAATTACTCAAATCACCACATTTGTCAAAACTCTTACACAATTAAACTCTTAAAATGTTTTAATTACAGTCAAACCTGTTTTGGTGCAGTAGATAGGAGCCACATAAAAATAACCGCTCAAAAAAATATTCGAAAATTTCATGAATTCTTATATATAACAAGCAAATTCGTCGAACTATTGCAAAAAAAAAAAAATTTTATGCGGTCGCACAAAAACAAGCTCTATTGTATTTCATAATCACTGATATTTTGAAACTGTAATAGCCAAATGGTTATCACAAACTGTTGGGTCATGTATTTGAGTCCTGGTGCCTGTTAAGCCCCATTGTATAGATGGATAGGCAGATGTTAAAAGATTTAAATCCTCTCATTGGCATGGTGTGAATTTTTTGTGTTCAGGTGTTTTTTTTTTTTTTTTTTGTCTGTGATTCAAAAATATGAGGTCCTTCGCCGATGACTATCATGCTCCATATGAATAGGAAGTTACTTATCAATCAGTCAATCAATCCTATGAAAGGCTTGATTATGAATAAGATATTTTACATGGGTCTTGTAATATAATGAAAGTACATTTATGCATGTAATTCTAATATTTCTATATTTTTCAGCTCTTGAACTTTTAATGCGTCAAGCTAAAAAACAGGATTCTCCATTGAAGGGACATGAAAGAACGATTGCTTATTTGCAACATTTGGGTAATTTCATTATATTTTGAATTAAGGAAAATGGCTTATTTAGCTTAAGGTGTATATTATTTAGCCTTGTATCAAAATATTTCTAAGGCTGGTGTTCTGCTTTTTTTAAATCTAAATGCTTTCTTGCTTTACTGAACTTAAACTTACATTTAAAAAAAAGAAGAAATTATAATTTTTTTTTTTTTTTTTTTTTTTGTATTTATACATTGAATGCATTCATGACCATCACTATTGTGTGAACATTTACCTCATTTGTGGAGTCTTAAGAATTGTTATATAATTATTGAAGCATTTTCTGTTATGCTTTATATTTGATTTAAATGTTGTATTTATCTTTTCTTTCTCACTCAAAAAGGACAGTTTTGAAAACTTATATCCATACTTTTATTTTTGATATCAGGAAGTAAGATACTTATTTTTTGTTTGTTTCTGCTAATTTATAATTTAGAAGTAAGCCATTGAAAATTCTCAGTAAATAATACGGGGGGGGGGGCCACTAAAGTTAAGTAATAAATGATTACTTGGTTTCTTTTAACTATCAGCTATCATGTATATTTAATAATGAAACAAAATTCATTTTCAGAATGGGAGAAAAAATTTTATGCAAAGATAATTAAATAAATAACTTAATCTGAACAAATAACTTATTTTTTATTTAGAAATTAATTTTGCTATTGAAGTTCCTGTGTGTATCTGTAACACTTTTTTTAAAAATGCACTTAACATCTAGATACAATATATATATACATAAAAAAAACAGAAAAACAAAACCTATTTTGTATTGACATGCATTAAAATAATTTTTATATATTCTAATGGTAGAAAATTAATGCAAAGTATCCACTACAAATTAAAACTGTTTGTCTGTAGAACTGTTAAAAAGTAGAATTTGCTAATCTATACTATGGGTACGTTTGTAATTTTCTCCATTTCTTTCTTTTCAAAGAATTATCTTTATTCACAGACAGTATTGCTCTGATTAATTTTGCAGTCATAAGAAAGAATTAAATTTGTATTTTCTTTGTTAGAATTACTTCAGATAATTTTTCTGATTTTTTCAGAAGTAATTTGTGCTATGATAAAAATCACTTTCTATTAATAAATCTGTGCACAAAAGTTGTTATGAAGTATATATATCATATTTGCTGGCTGTTATATATTTATTCAGTTATTTCATTCTGTTGAAACTAAACACAAAATAGATATAACAAGGCTTAGAGTTTTAGGAGTAACTTGTGGTAGAATTTATTTATCTAAAAATATCATGGCATTAATTAATTCGATACTCATGTATTAGTATCACCACAGCAAGATTGGTCCCTCATGAATTTTGCCATGAGATCAAAATAACAAAAATTCTAATGTGTTTTATTTGAAGAAAAAAAAACCAATCAATCAGATTTTGATAGAAAATGGCACAATTCACAGGGCATCAATTTTGCTGCAGTGATACAAATACATAAGTACCACTTCTTATTTCAATATTCATAAATAATCATGAATTTTCTTAAAATTTTATAATAATTTACAATAGAATCTTTTTTTTGTTTTTTATCAAGTTTGCAAGAAATATAAAATTACGAAAACTTAAAATATCAAAGCTTTTTTCAATTCCTACTAGTAGTTCACACTCTCCCTATATATATATATCTTGTTCATATTTTCAATCATTAATAAAATTCTTTTTATTTATCCACTCAAGTTATGATACATTTTTTTAAACTTGTAGTGGATGACACTTGATGTCAGAGGTGTAACTACTGCAGTATCAATGATACAGGGGCCCCAAGCTACAGGGGCCCCAACATGTGTAACTACAGTACCACTAACAAGCCTTTCATTTCTAAAAAAGGGCCCAGAAGCAGTTTTGATACAGGGCTCACTCAGAACTAGCTGCAATAGTACTTGATGTTAATATATTTTTTTCATATATTAATTCATTAATTCTGTTTAAGTAATGAATAAATAGTAACAAACAAAAATAAAAGTCCAATACTATATATATAAAGTAAAGGAAAATCGCTCATTGTGTCCCTGTAGCGCAATGGATAGTGCGTTGGACATTTAATCCAAAGTTTGTGGGTTCGAATCCCACCTGCGATGGCTTAATTTCTGAGAATGCGATTTCTTTTCACTGTACTATTTTATTGAAATAATTGAATTTAATTAATGAATAAATAGTAATCCAACACCATATATAGAAAGGAACATTGCAATTTAAATTGCTGTCTATTTTGCTACTTAATATTGTAATTCTGTCATATATATATACATGTTTATATTAATTGTAATTATTTAATCAAAAGTAACTAGAATAAAATTTTTCTTTGTTGACCTAAGTAGGAATTGACTTTAAATTTTTTTTATTTATTACTTGTTAAAAATCAGAATGTCAAGAAAGTAAAATTTTTTAACCATTCATTAACTGTGATGTATCTAGAAACATCTAAATTGTATTATTTTTTAATACAATATACATGCAGCATTTTTTATATACCTTTGTAAATTTAAATTTTTATAAAACAAGTATATAGTTTGAAAAATTTGTTTAATGATTTTAATATTTGTTAGCCAAGATAATCTCTGTGTAGGCTCATAATCACATCATCATCTTGATGTCAGATGGTACCAAATCATTAAAAATTTTGTTCAGTTAAATCTACTTGCTTTAAAATGGTTCGTAAAATAAAATAGGCACAATGTGGTAATTTTGTGGAATCAACAATAGCATTTTGAAATTGTGTGACATAATTTGATGTGGATATTAGGAGAGTGAAGCACCATTTCATGTGCTACCTCCATCACTTGAGTTTTAGAGTTATATATACAAAAAAATTGTTGCAAAAGAGTTTTTTTTAAATGTAGGATTAGATCATACAAATATGAAGATAAAAGCATAAATGAAAACAGAATAGTCGGAAAAAATGCATAGCCAGTGGAAATCACAGAATGTGCAGTGAGAGGGTTAATGTTTGCCTTTTTTTTTTTCAAGTCTAAATCCTTTTATGGTAATTCCCACAATACCAATATGAGGAAGAGACTGTTCTTTAGGAAAGAATCTGGGTGGTTAAATTTAGGATTTTTGCAGCGTGTATTATTACAAGAAAATTTCTTTAAAAGTTTCAAAAAATTTGTATTTAGTATGTTAATTCTGTAATTGAAAATATTTTTTGATATATTTCTTTTGTAATTGTTAAAGGTTCAGAACACCTAGATTTGATTTTTGAATTCGCAAAGTGGGTTATAAAAGAACACCCAGAAGATGGATTAAAGGTAAAAATATTCTCTTTTGGTTATAGTTAATGCAAAGTTGCATATTTCCATAATATTAGATTTTTATTTATAGTTAAAGTTGTTGTTGCTAATGCCACTGGACTAATGGTGTCATATCAAAGCCCATGAAATTCATCGCAGGCTAGTTGTATGCCTGTCATTAGCCGTAGCTTTGAGTACTGTACAGGTAACAGTAGAATTTGGCTCTGTTCCACCCCAATTTTGAGGGAGAAGGGTCAGGAGGCCTCCCACCAATCTCGCAAGAGGGCTTGCGGCTCTACGGCTATTTAAAGTGCCTCCATGCTGCACAGGCACAATATATTTACAAACATTCCGTACCTTCTCCAGGATTTTAACCCAGGCCCTAAGGCACAGGAGTCAGCATCACTAACTACTATACCAGATGGGACTTTTATGTAGCTATTCTCCAAATAATTCAAGAGATTTCAGTTACTACAGATTTTAAAAGTAAATAAGTTCATAAAATTTTTACTGTTATTTTAGGAGTGTCATGAAATTTCTAAGATATATTTTTCAGAGTAGAAGGAAATATAATGTTAAAATGCATAATTGTACGATATTTCATAATTGCGAAGTTTCAAGTTTGCGAAAAAGTTATTGGACAGTAAGACATGATGGGGCTAATTTGTATAGTTTAAAAATTTTTTAATTAAAATGTGGATATTAAAATTTGTTATCTATTGCTAGCTCAAATAGATATTAAAGTATTTTGAGCTTCTGTTCATTAATTCAAATATCATTCAAAATTTTTATTTTATCAAAATTCAAATTTGGTAATTTTATTAGATAATATATTTAATGAGAAGAAAATGGATAAATATATATAAAGCTTCTCTTTGCAGATATTTGCTGAAGACTTGGCTGAAACTGAAAATTTACCTCGTAATCAAGTGTTATCGTATTTATCTGAAACAGAACAAGATTTAATCATACCCTATTTGGTAATTTGAATGCTTTTGTGTTTTTAAAAAGATGTAATTTATATATTTTTCTTCAAGAAATTTTTTAAATTTTTATTAAATACTTTTGAAATATGCTGAGGTTGCAGTAGTAATAATGATTTTTAAAAAATGAGTTTCAGACTACAAGTAATAATATTTTTTTAAAATTGGTGTTTATTTCAATCTGGTATGTATTCCTAAAAAGGAAAGAGGTTATAATATCTCTCATTAAAATTTTAATTTTGCTTAAAAAAAGCACAAAAGTAATTTTTTTAAAACAAAAAATATTTAATGCAAACAATAATTATTTTTTTTTTTTTTTGCACACTTATTAAGTATTGATATATAGGTAAATTTAAAGGCTTAAATTATGCGAATGAAAAAAAAATTACTGAAAAAACAAATGAATTTTAAAAAAATTGTTAAGTCAGTGATAATCATAAATTTATATGATTAAACTTAAGTGTTTCTTTTGAAAATAATCTGATGCTTTTGGATATAGTTTTTTTTTATTTAAATGAAATGCATTTTTAATAATTTATAGAATTCATTCACTTTAATTTTCACTTAATTTATAGCTAATATAATTTTTTTTTAAACAGAGCAGTCCATTTTTAAATGGAATTCATTTTGTATTTTAAAAACATCATGACATGCATTCCTGCTTCAATTTCAAACATAAGGCTCGAGTATATTTAAAACACATTTTTTAATTTATATTTTTATCTTATAATTTTTTTTAGGAATTTATCATTCATAAATGGGATGAAGAAAACAGTGTTTTTCACAATACCCTTGTCAACAAGTATTGTGAACGAATTCTTTTCTTATTAAAAGAATATCGAAACGCTCTGCCTGAAGGTTAGTTAGAAATAATCCTACTGTGTAAAACTATGTATTACGTCTTGTGTTTAAGACTAAGTGTTTGATATATATATATATATTTGTTTGTTTTTATTCAAAATTATTTGCAGGCCACCCAGCTGCTCCTGCATGTCAAGAACCTGGTGAATTGGGAGAGCTTCGCACTAAACTTCTTACTTTTCTTGAGGAGTCAAAATATTACACAGTTGAGCGCTTTGCTACTTACATGATGAATAAGGGTAAAGTGGAATTTTGATTTGATTTTTTAAAATCTTTTATGAACAGTGAATTTAACATCAATGAATTAAGCTAAAATAAGCTTCTGTAAGCCATAGAGATTTTTTTTACATAACTTTATTAAATTGAAAAATGGCTTTGTGTTTACAATTATGTCTCCTGAACCATAGCATGCATATAAATTTATTCCATAATGACTTAACAAAGTTCTAGAATTTAATTTTTTCCACTCTACCTTTAATTACATATCTATTATTCTAACAAATTTCCTTAATTCTAATGTAGGGAAAGAAAATAGTAAATAACTACAAAATGTTTTTACTTTTTACCATAAAAGCTTCAAAAATATTGTATTTTTTGTATATCTAAATATTATGTTTAAAAAATTAAATGTTCTTCAATCTAAAAATACAAAGTATTTTTTGGTAACTTGAGACAATTTTTTTAAAAAAAAAAGCTTATTAAAACTCAGTAGGGAATAATTAATGTATATATTTAACTTAAATTATATATTTTTTACATTAACACTTCTAATACATTTTTTTTAAAAAATTTTAAGGTGTAATTCAATAATTTATGTGAAAAATCGAATTGCTTATAAATGATTTTAGCACTTTTGTTTGATTTTATTTTATAGGTTTATATGATGAAGGAGCAATTGTTTTAGGTAGATTAGGAAGACATGAGGAAGCTTTAACAATATATATTCACGTTTTGCAAAATTTTGCCAAAGCTGAAAAGTAAGAAGAGGCATACATAGTTGTCATAGATAATTATCATTAATAAATGCTGGCTTTAGTTCAGTTAACTTTGCTTCTCAATTATAGTTTTGAAAAAAACATGTACCATGTAAAGCAAAGATGTCTATATATAATTCTTATTTTTAGCTTAAGATAGTAAAATGTATCTGTTGTGTGTGGCGTTAGTTAATTGATTGATAATATCTCCCACTACCATAAAAAATAATTAAAAATCTATATTTTTATATAAAACTGTCACAATGGTTTTTCAAGCAAAATTTTTTCATTTTACTTAAAATGTCTTAGTTATAGAATGGTTATGTAATTAGGGAAAATGCTTCCAATTATTATATTTTGAAAAAATATCCTGAAATGTATATATATGCAATTCTCCATTTCTATTCTCTAGAGAAGGATTTTCTTTCATTCATATTTTGGCTTAGAACTCTTTAAAACATCTTGTGGGATATTTAATTCTTTTTATTTTCCTACGCCTAATGTGAAATATAATTTTAACTGCAGTCTTGGTTCTTAAAAACGTTCTCTTGGTTATTTATTATATCAAACTGCAATATCACATCAACTAACAAGTCCATGCCAAGATTAAAGAAGATTCTCAAAACTTATTTTATAAACATATAATCTGAGGGCTTTTGATTGAGATTTTGTTGTTGAGAGGTCTTAAGCTTCTCTTGCTCGTTTTCATGCTGTCACTGCTTATTTAATATTTTTGTGCAAATACCATCTTGCATAATATGGCATCTCTAAAGGATCATTGTAAATAAATAATTGTGATCAACATGCCTTCCTGAATGCCTATCAACCAGTTACATCCAACTCCAGAATCCGTGATCTTCATATATATATATAATCAGAGCAATTTATAATTATAATAAAGGTTGCTTCAATAAACTTTGGTTATCTATTGAAATCTATTGTTCACAAGTATTGGGAAGCTAGATCAAGACTAATGACTTAGTGGCCAAATGTCTGGCATTTGTATAAATAAAAGTTTTGCTATTGCTTTGATAAATATTTTTTAAATTAGTACTAAAGATGAATTATGAGCAAGTGCTACGTGAATTTTTACTTGTGAAATTGACTTACCACTCAAGGCATGCTGCTAGATATTTTTTAAATGCTAATTGTTTTTAAGGTAAAAATGGTTATTTGGATTTAATCATGTGTTGTTCCAAGCTGTTGAGTTTTTTTTTTTTTTAAATCAGATGTTTAAAAAAAATTTTGAAATATTCCTTATTTTATTGCATTTTTTTTTTTTGTTTTAGTTAATTATGTAAAAAAAATATTTTGTATGAAGGTTAATATTACTTAATTTTAATTGTCTTTATTAATTCAGATTGTTTTTTCTGGTTTTTTTTATAGCTATTGCAGGAAAAATTATTGCAAAGACAAGCCAGGAAATCAAGATGTATGTATTATAAACATATAAATATACAATTCAATTGTTTTATTTGAAATATTAATTTTTAAAAATAATGGTTAGTTACCTGTTTTTTTAGGTATATCTTATGTTACTGAAGTTATATTTGCCTTCTCCTGATAATCAAAAAGTAAATATACCTGTAGTTGGCAATATACCTCAACCTGAACCAGATATAGATAGAGCTATCAGCATTCTCAAGCAGTATGCAGAGGAAATAGATTCTTTTAAAGTGAGTTACTTTGTTTAGAATTTTGAGTAAAAATGAAATTATGGTCAATTTAAACTTAGAGATTTTATTCTTACTTTTTCTTTTAAAGAGTTATAGTTGTTACACAATACAGATAATATTTCTTTTATATTTGTACATTTTTATAATTCAATCTTATTAAAAAATTAAAAAGTTTAGAAAAAATTTCTCATTCTAAAACATGTGAATTGAAGTGAAAGAGAATAATTTTTACAAACCAGTATTGATTTAAGTACAAAGTTAGCATGATTTTACATATTTATATTTTCGAAATTATTACACATATTGCTATAAGTGATAGGTGTGACCCCTGTGTTACATGACAAATATCTAATCTGTAATCTAGTTCACTCCACACACATTTTGTAATATTACATTGTTAATGGTTCTCGATGTTTTTGACACCAGTGAGGAAAAAATTGGTATATTTTCCTTTAATTTTGTGTATCACTTATTGTAATATGTGTAATAATTTCAAAAATATAGATTTTTTAAATCTGGTCTTTCATTTATGCTAACCATGTGTGTTAAACATAAAACTTGAAAGCATTCGTATCTATCCTTTCAAATTTGTATTTATTGAAATCCATGTCAGCAAATATCTATTTCCTACCTTCTTTTTTCAATTATTTATTATAAATTATTAAAAATTTTGAAAATTTAAATTATTACAAATTATTAAATATTTAATTTATATGAATCATTTAGTGTATGTTACAAGACTTATAATCGTATTAACTTAGATCTTATTTTTCTCTTTAATGGATCATACATTTCAAATCTATATTTGAATCTGTATAAATGAACTGCATGTTTTCTGCTTACTACATTTATATTCTTGATAAATTTGATTTTAACAAAGGAAAAGTCAAATTTTGCTTTTCCTTATTTTATTATTGTTTAAAAATCTGTATTTATGACATTTTTTAAAAAATAAATACTAAGATTAATTGTTTATATATTGTTACAAAAAGCATTATTACTCAACATATTCTACCAAAAGAAATTACCTGTTTTTCTTTTTTAAATTGTAATGTATAGAATTATTAGTATCTTGATTTATATGTTTGGAAAAATTAATATGGTGTATTCTCCATTATTAGGCTCTCAGTCTTTTGCCATCTATTATTCCTGTAAGTGCTGTGAAAGACTTTTTGGAATGTGTGCTTCATAATATACAAACACAAAAATATGATGTACAGTTGAAAAAATCTCTTCTATATGCTGAACATTTACAGGTAAAACAGAAAAGTTTTTACACTAATGCTTAGTTAGGTAAATTCTTATTATTTTTTAAACTTCAACATTATATTATCAAATACATTTTTTGAGAGAAAGCTAAGTAAATTCTGATCTCAGTAAAAGGTTCAGCATTCGGTGTGATCATATCAAAAATTCAGTTTTAGATGTTTTAGCTTTTTCAAGAATACTGTTAATTTGTTCTGATTCTACTTTAATACATTGAAACTTGGCACATATGTAGTCTTAATATTAAATAGTCAGCACATAATGTTTAACAATGTTACTACAGAAACTTTAAATTAAATTTTATAACAGAATATTCTGAAAGAAACAATTCATAAATTATTGGAAATGTATCTTGTATAATATTGTAACATGTTAAATATTTAATTAAAAAATACATAAATGACCAAAATGAATTTTTTTTTAAATATAGTCTTTTGTTTATTTCTTATTTAAGAAATTGCAATGCGGTGCTGAATTCTGAAGCTGCCTAATAGATGTATGCTTTTTTCTCCCTTTGTAGGTGCAAGCTAAAAGTATCCACTTTCATTCTTATAAATTGATTGTAACCGATTTAGACATGTGCAGAGTATGTCAGAAACGAATCGGTAAAAGGTAAGTTTTGATTTTTAAAGTCAATTAGTACCTGTCTCAGTCAAGTAGAAAAGGTTTTTGTAAACAGGTTAATATACAGAGTAGCATATGTTAACCTGATTTTTTTTTCTCAATCAAGTAAATATGTGGAGTAATGTATATTAACATGATTGTATTAGGTGGTAGTATTAACATATAGGGTAACTAAACATACAGTACTCATTTTTTAAATCCATTATATTTTGATGATATGCAACATGCAAAAGAAATTTTCTTGAAAAGGGTTGTAACTCTATTCATTTAAGGTAAAATTTCCTTTTAAAAACTGCATGTTTTATGCAGCTACAAAAAAGCCAACAATTCAGAATTCTTCATATGGCAAATAATAGTTTATTTGACTTAATTAGATAATACTCAAATTTGGAAACACTATTTAAATGAATAAAATCAAAGCAAAGTCAAATTCTTTGATGTAGAGTAGATTCAAACATCTAGAGAGAAATTAATTAATGTATTGAATATAATATGGATATACATAATTTAGACTAATAATGAAAAATAGATGAGATAATTAGTGACTCTAGAAATTATTTAGAAAGTATTTTATTTCAAATTAAAACTTTTATTTTATAAAATATGGATCTGAGGTCTTCAAAGAAAATTTTTGCTATAAAAAATTGTATGTGTAATTAATCTATGAAATTAAAACTGCAAAAGAATTTTTAAAGATTTTGTGTTATCTGCATAAAATACATTAATATGAAAATTGTAATTTTTTAGGTTTACTTTTTTAATGTTAAAAATAATGCAATGATTACTTTTAATCTGTGAATGCTTGTATTTACAGTAGCAATATGTTTATTGTGTATATATATATATAAAGAATGAAATATTGTTATGGGGTATTATTTTAAGGCTGTAATATCATGTTTGATAAGATTAAAAAATCGTGTATAATGCTTGTTTACATTGAAGACTGTCATTTAGTATAATAGCAGTTGCTGCAGGCACTGATTGTTACAACTTCATGCAGTGTGAAAGAGTGCTAGATTTATTATTTGATAGATTAAATTTATAATTTCACTTATAACCAGTTATATATTTTTCTAACAATATTATTTATTTAAAATTATTATTTTTGTAGGATTTTGTTTTTGTAATGAATATGTAGGGTTCAAATTCACTCATACAAGTTCCAATATGCAAAATTATTTATTTTATCTTCACATTCAAGATTTCCTTATTAATCAGATATTATAAATGTTCTTCCTTATCTAATTCTGATTTTAACTCTCAGAACTTGTCATCTTTGAGTTTCTGTATTTGGATAATACTTAAAAATATGCATTTATATGGTGTTGATATCGCATCATTTTCTTATTTAATATATAATACTGAGATTTTATTATGCAGCCCTAGTTCAATATTGAAGGTGATGTAGAAAAACATCATTTATATAGACAATAAAAAATTACACATTTGTATTGTGTGATAACTCTTTCCAATATCTAACCAGTTATCAATAATTTTTTTGATTTTAATAGTAATTACTATACATTTTGTATTTTTTCGTATCTTACAATATTGATATAAAAATTTTTAATAAGACAATTTAGCTTATAAAAGCTTTAAATATTGCTGTGATTAATTCATTATGTTTTTAATGTAATATAAAATTTGTAATTCATTAAAATATTTGATGCAGTTAATATTTAAGTTATGAATCAGATTATTAATGCCTTTTTCCTTCTTTTGTTAGTGCCTTTGCTCACTTCCCAACTGGTGTTACGGTCCATTACTCTTGCAAAGACCAATATGCATTGGAAAGCTAGAACTTTTAATTTTAGCATGTATAAATTTTCAATTAATTTACTTGTACATAATGTGTTCAATGTATAGAAATTAAAATATAAAAGTGATTTTTATTATTATTTTGTGTCAGTGATTTTTTTTTCTGCATTTTAACAGAAATATTTGTGTAAAAAAATGTGATCAAACAACTCATTTTTAATTTAAATAAAAAATATTTCTTTTTTTTTTTCCTGAGGAAAATAAAGGAAGGGAGGAGCAAATTTTGAAACTAGAAAATGTAGCCATATAATGAAATAAAAAAAAAAAAATTAAGATAATTAAGACTATTTCATATTTCTTTTATTGTAATAAATTAAAACTTTCTTATACACTACAATTGCTATTTATAAAATTATTTATGCTAACTACCCTGTTGTAGTCCTATAGGTGATTTCTTACGAATATCATCTCTTATTTCTCGAGCTTTTTCTTTAAACATATTAGCTTTTGCCTCATCTTGTTCCACCCCATCACCCTTTTTATACATTCGATTTAAATTCATGCAAGCATATATATTTCCACCATTGCAAGCAGTCTCTGATAGCTTTGCAGCTTTAGGTTTGTTTATTGGAACACCTTCTGCACCTGTGATGTAAACACTGCTTGCAAAATAACAAGCCGTCTGATTTCCACCAGAGCAAGCTTTTTCTAAATATTTCACTCCAGCTGGATAATCCAGTTCAACTACTGCAGATCCATCTTTTGGATTTTTGTCTTTAGCTGTTAACATAACACCAGTGTGCAAGCATCCATCCATGTAATTGAGGTCACATGCCTTTTTATAATAATCAAACGATGTTCTTTTATCTATTTCACATCCTAAAAAAAAGCAGATGATTTTTAGAAAAAACTGTTAATCAAGCAGTAATTAATTGGTGTAAAAATGTGTTTGAGATTAATAACTGTGTAAAGAATTCTTTTAAGTTTTTATTTCTAATTGAACAAAATCGCTTTTATTTATTTATTTTGACACCACAAATATTTAACTTTGTGGTATTGGTGTTTTAGCTAACTATTTTTAAATAAGAAATCCTGACTATTAAAGTAAGAAATTTGTTTTTAAGAACAATAATTCTGCATAATTTTTATTTTAATAAAGCTATTTTTTTTTTTAACATCTCAAACAAAATAAATTCTTCACAGCTTCAAAATTAAATATTTTGAAGACAAAATATTTATTTCATAAGACCTAAAATCTGGCTTTGTTCTCTACGAATTGGATACAGTTTCTTTACTGTACCAAATGTTTAATTTTAGCTGTATAATCCTTTGTACATTACTTTAAAACACTTCCTATTCAACTTGGATTTTAAGTTAATGTGATATTTAAACTATAAAATTGTGTAAGAGCTTGAGAGAATCATTGAAAATTAAACTAATAAATAATTACACAGCCTAAATTCATACTAACATTGTTGAAAGAATGGTAACCTAGTGCCTAGATCTGATTAGTAGGTGTCAAATCAAGGCATTCTTTGACAGCCATAAAACAGAAACTGAAAAATATTGAATCCTTTAATACCACACTGTGAAAATTTATGCAAGATACTAGTATGTGTGTCATCTGTACATTATTAAACAAAAATCAGTTTTTTTTTTGTAGGTAATGCTTTAATAAAAATTATCTTAGTTATTATGCTGCTTCATTTTTCACCCTGAATAAAATCTTTGTGAAAACCCAATGAATTTTGAAAATTATTTATCACATTCAAATTAAATTCTCTTTCTATCAATTCTATGCTTCACTAAAACCTAAAAATGTAATTAAAGAGGGTATAAAAAAGCATAATTACTGGTATTCCTCCTATTCAAGTTGTATTATTTAATGCTATTTTGTTTTGGCTTAGTTTCTAAGCATATGGTTCATGACAGTTTGATTTGGCTTCTTCAAATAATTATAAATCATAAACTATTTCACAAAAAAAATGTTCTTTATTATAATTGGATTTTAGAGGAGTTAAAAGAATGTGTTAAGAAATTTAAAAAAAGAATATTTTCTACAATCTAAAACATACTTTTATGGAGACAAAAAGAATCCTAATTGTACTATTATATTTTCAGACTTTGAAGAATGGTATAAACTTGATTTGCAGGTTACAAGAAAACTACTTTGTTAATATGTTCATTGAATGAATTTAGTTTTTACTGCCAGCCAAATATCATATTCTTATTTGATAGATTTAATGAAGTATTGCATGCATTCTAAGAATTTTTTTTTTTTTTGCTGTGCAAAATATTTAATTTTTCAACAGCTTTAATCTTCTGCAATTCTTTTTTTAGTGGGATATATATTAATAACTATTCTTCCTTGATGTTGTATCAAACAAAAAAATTAAATTAATAAAATGATTTAATACATACCTTTACCCAAGTAGGTGAAATTACCATACTTAAAACAACTTTTTCCATGCTTATTATCATCACAATTGGATTTGAATACTTTTATTGCACTTTCAAAGTCCTTTTTTACTGCTTCTAAATAATCTCCTAACAAGTGACAACCTATAAAAGCATAATTGTTTCAAATTTTTTAATTCTGTTACTTAAATCACTTGATAAAATTTATGTAATAGCTCATTGATAATTTTCACTAAATCAAAAAACATCACCAAATGCAGTGATACACATGCAATAATGAAAAATATTTTCATTCATGTTTAAATGTTGCCTTATTTTTCTATATACATTTTTTGAAAAAAAAAAAGTTAGAATTTGAGTCCTTTCTATGGAAGAGAACATCATAGATTATTTCCTAAGTCACTGAATCAATCCATCAAAAAAAAAAAAATTAATGGGTACAATACATCAATTTAAAAACAAACAAGCAATGGAAATGTAATGTTAAAAGTTGAAACAAATTTAAAAAATAAACACGGTTAAGAGGATCCAGAATTATATTGGTAACCAGTGGTGATGCAGACATCTTTTATGGGAGAGTTTTCAAAAAACATGTAGACGAAATTGACAAGGGGTTACCTAAAAAAATTAAAAATCTATTGGTTTACATAGGGTTTGAGGCCCCCTCCCCAGTGAACACCATTGTTGGTAGCTGTTGAAATGTTTATTTACAGCTGATCCAAAAAAAACTACCATCAATGAATGGGAAATATATCAACTAGATTTAGCAAACAAAATTGTAATTGATTGAAACAATTGTTTTTAATGTTGCTAATGCCATCTGATCGGCAGTACCAGATCAAGGCCCACAAAATTCATTAAGGCAATGGCGAAACGTCCACCCGTGCATTGCGGGGGGCAGGCAAAAACCTATGTTATCTTATGGTCTTGCAGGCCTTGGTAAAATCTGGCTTGGGACTCAAAACCTGACTTTGCCAGGGGCCCTTAGTATTCTTTGTTATGCTACTGGGCAAGAGGCTAGTTTTTTAGGCCTATCGTTAGCTGTAGCTATGAGCATCATGCAGGTGACAGTATGATTTGGCTTCGTTTTACCCCAATTTTGAGGTAGAACACTCTGGGGGATAGTCAAGTGGCCTTTTTCTAACCACTTTAGGAAGACTTGCAGCTCAACAAATATTTGAAGTGCCACACAGGCACTATAGATATGCAAACATCCATGCCTTCCCCAGGATTCGAAATCGAGCCCAATGGCACAACAGTCAGCATCACTATACCAAATGGTGAGCTATTGAAACAATTACTTGAGATAAGTTTGTAAACATAGCATGTTATCAGTGGCATAACATACACCCCCAAAAACCCTGCATTGCGGGGGGGCAGGTGTTTTAGGGGGTCCGAAGCCTGACTGATATCATGTACATATTTGGGCTTGTGGCCCAAAACCTGATTTTGCAGGGGGGGGGGGGGCCTAGAATTCTTCATTACGCCATTGCACGTTATTTAAAAAGAAGAAAAAACTGAAGGACCTCGGAGAGACGAAATTGACAAAAATCTTTACTTGAAACAAAAAAATCAAGTTGGTAGATAGCTGCCACTAAAACTGTTTACTGCATATCCCAGCATTTGGCAATGTCTTTTGGTTTGATGAAATTGATTGATGGTAAAATACATAAGTACCCAAAAGCCTATGAGACTCAGCAAAATGACAAAACGAAAACATCATGGAACTGCACAATAACACCTAGATTAAAATGCATGTGAATTTATGTGGCATTTTCATAAAGTGGACTTATTTGTCATGATTTAGAATATCGTTTGAGAATTATGGCCTCATAAATAATAATGGAATTCAAGCTATGAAATACAATTCAGATTTAGTTAGTCATTTAAACTTTCCAAATTCTTTACCAATTTATTGATCAATGGGTCAACACGTAAATGCCAGTACTTCTGTATTAACATCACCACAGACAAATTTGCACCACGCGAAATGCCATTTCCACCAAAATCTTATAGATTGATTGTTTTTTCAAATGAAACACGAAAGAAACTTTTTGATATTATGGCGTGAATTGTGTGGCACAAATTTTGCTTCAGAGATGCTAATACATAAGTACCTACTTAACTTTGAATAAAGAAAAATATTTTAACTTGGCAACATGCCTAAAATTAAAAACTGCAATTTCTAATTATTCATATACAATAAGAAAAACTGCTATTAATTCTCGTAGTGTTAGAAATTTGCACCAAACATTAACAAAGAAAGAAGTATACTGTTGTTACTTATGCCACCTAATCGACAGTAACATCAGATTAAGGCCCACAAAGTTCATTGCTTCAAGGAGCTAGATTTTTATGCTTGTCATTAGTCATAGCTTTGAGCACCAAACAGAGGACAGTACTATTTGGCTCGGTTACACCCCAATTTTGAGAGAGAACACCCTGGGAGTGATCAGGGGCCTTCCACCAACCTCACGAGAGGACTTAAGGCTCGACAGCCAATTAGAGTACCCCCATACCACAAAAGCACTAAACATTTACAAACATCCATGTCTACTCCGGGATTCGAACCCAGGCCTTACGGCACAGTAGTCAGCGTCACTGGTAAAATCCTAGATGGGCACACTGTTGTTTTTGGCACCATTTTTTTCCGCCAAATGGCACCAAAACCCCGTGTTTCAAAAAATTACGTCATGGACGAAAACGAAGAAAATCGGGGGTTGACGGTCTTAGGCGCCAAAATTTTTGGTGCCAATAATTTTGTCGCCAAGCAGTGTGCCCAGCTAGAATCCAACCTACTCCAGTTTTGAAACGCAAATCCTGTTATGATTAGGTAAATGCTTTCATCAAAATATGTATAAACTCTTTTAAAATGCGGCTTATCTTTTTAATTTTCTTGTCATATCAGGGGTTCGAAATCACCGGGGGGTACCTAGTGTTATATAAGCTTTGTAGAGAACGACTCTTTTTAAACAGAATTTTTATACAAAGCCTTACCTTCAGAATTATTTTCTTTAAAACATGAAAATTTGTATTCAATGCCCAATTTTTCTAAATACTCTTGAACTTCTTCTTCGGTCCTGAATCCAAATGCCATGCTTAATCAACAAGCAGGTTGGTTGGTTTCATTCAAAACAATAACAAACTTGTAAGCGGTTACAGTTAATAAAGCAAATAAAATTTATACATTTCAATGATTTCTTTGCGTGCCTTTGCAAGGTAAATGAGATGCAGTGAAGTGTCTGCTTTATTAATTATTTGTAAAATATATTCATATGACGTAGTTCGAAATCAGTTAGCAACTGGCCAATACTGTCGTGAGTTGGAGGCCTGAAAAAGTAAAAGGACTCCTGTACATCACAAATCCTAGTTCAATGTTCTCACATCTCATGTACCACCGATTACTGACTTTGTCATCTAGCCGTGTCTCAAAATTCGAATTGTAGAAACTATGATTAAAGATCCTTTTCACTGGATAAAAATAGCTAATCGGGAGCATCAAATACATAAATTTTTACTTCTACTCATTCGAAACTGAAAGAGCCGCGGTAGACAAGAAGTCATGGTCACAAATTCTTGACTGACGAGGCATGAATTCCAATCTTGCTGACACCAAAGACTGACCGAATAGAGAAACTGATGCACGATAATTCTATCGTGCCTCAATCTTCACGTTGGCTTGCTCGAGTAGTTTGGAGAGTGGGGTGCTAGCTTAGGTGTCGTCCTCCTCACTTAGCCATGGTTCAAAATGACATTTTCATTTATGTTAACCAGACAAACATTTTATAAATCGTATTTTTGCAACCTTAACCCGTAGTCTTGTGGTCATGTTCACGAACTCGTGGCTGGCGTATCACGAGTTCGAGTTTAGTGCCAATGAAAACCCACCGGGGTAGCTGGGATGATATACGTTAAATCTATCGAGGTCCACTGCTCTCCCTTTTGCGTGGTGTGGTAGTTTACTGGTGCTAGCTCAATATCGTCTTCGTCACTTGACCGAGATTCAAAATCACGGGGTCCGTGGCCATTAGCCCTTGTGTTGCTTTAGAGTGCGACGAAACAAAAAAGAAATAGAGAAGCTCAGTGCCAGTTTATCCAATGGGCACCCAGGGGCCGACATAAGCTGGACGCAGATTTTCTGGTTATAGATTTCATTCCTCCAGTCCCGAGGGGGCCTGTAGAGTTTCTACGCCCAGGGCCCGAAATTAGCTTAAATCGGCACTGAAGAAGCTAATGTTTAAGAGAAAATAGGTTAAATAATGGTTCATAATATGTGATGAAGTGACATTTTATGTTAAAAGGGCAATTTTCTCGAAATGTTTTTAAAACTGCACGTACCCTTTTCTCAGAATCTACTGTATGAATGCCCGTGTGCCGTTGGCATTTTTTTTAGGCTAGAAGGCGTAGTTGGTCTGGCCTTGTACGCCTGAGGTTGCAGGGTCCACCTCGGCGGATTTTCACGTTGCAGAAAATCAAAAGCTTCCATGTTGATTATGCGGCATGCAAAAAATCCCTTGAGTGCCAGTTTGACTTGGGTGCTCCTGGCAAAATTAAATTCCTAGAACAAGTTCGAATCGTCAGAGCTCTGGTGCCTCCCTCTGGGGAGGAAACAGTCAAAATTACTTACGGCAATTGGTATCTCCTATATGGCGCCGCACTAAAGTGATACCAGCTTCCGGCGAAATTTACTAGATCTCTGCAAGGGTAAAAATACCAATCCACAGCCCCATTAAAAAAAAAAACTGCATGAATGACCGGCCCCCTTGAAAATCACTGATATATAATTATATATTCTGAAGTGAGCTTTTTGAGATATTCCCAAAATATTTGGCTAGAGAGCAGATAATGTAACAAAAAGGGAGAGCTTTTAAATTCTGAGATGCTCAGTAAAAGTTTGTTTTTGAAAAATCTCACTTCAGTATAAATACAGAAGTTTAATTAATATACAGACAAAATTTGAAGTCTTTACATTTGATTGTTTCTGAGAAAAAGATACATAAAAAAGCTCAATTTAACAATGTACGTATGAAGGTACCCACTCCCCTTTATAAAAAATAAATAGAAGCTGAAAATTCTCATGGATGAGGCAAGTGCTAGCCTAAATGTTAAGCTCACTGGTTCTAAATTATAAGCTTGTGCTTTATGGACCTCAATTCGGACAGCCAATTAGATTTGTGTTGCACAAGGGCTATTGCCAATTGTATTGTTATTATGAACCATTGTCAGGTGGCGAGGGCAACATCTGCACATGCAGCCCTCTCCTAGCTCCCTGACCTTACCAAAGTAGACTTTGAGTCACAATAGATTTAATGTGCATCAGCCCCTTTACATGGCGGGTCTTCAGTGGTGCTAGGTTTTGAATCCGAAAAGATATTTTTTTTAAGTCTGTTTTTATTACTTACAACATTACTTTTACTTGAAGTAAAAAATATTTTAGATTCGTAATGATGTTTCCCAAAGAAAAAAAATAAAAGTTCCCTTTGTCATTAATTCTTTAACAAAAGGTTCATTCTACAAATTTAATTTAAAAAATGCAGAATATATAATTACAACGAAAAAAAAAATCTTATCAAATTGCTTCAGCGCCAAAACTTAAAATAAAAAGTACTGATGAGGAAAAAAATTATTTAAAAACACAGTTCAAATAATCTTCAAGTACAAAATGCACATTAAATTTTTTAATTAGAATAGACTTCACAAGAATTTCATACAAGATTTAAAAAAACTTATAGAAAAAATCAACACATTAGAAGAAATTTTTATTCAACATCAAGCCTATGAAAATTTTATTAGTTGCATGAGCAAATGGAGGCACATTCTTTCAATAGAAATATGATTAATAAACACTTTTTTTTACATTCATACATGCATAAAAAAATTATAAACACTCAAACTATACATTTGTTCCTGTCAATTATGTATACATCATTTCTGCCATATGGGACATTTTCTTCGGGATATATACCAGGTTATCAAAATAACCAGCTAACTCATCCACAGTAGTATCATCTGAATTTTCTTGAGAAGCATCTTCTGCATATTGAACACTTATGGCTAATCTATGATCTAAAGTGTCCTCAGCTGGACAATCTTGTGAGTGAACAGTCTGTTTAACAGCTTCTACGATATCATTAAGACTCAGTTGTAGAAAGAGGTCACTTTCTGATACAGAGGGCTTTTCAAGTTTATGCTTCCTTTTTGAGCATTTCTTTTTCTTCTTTCGAGACAACAACTTAGGACAAGAAGAATTACATCGGCATTTACACGAGTCTGTCTTTGATGAGTTTGAATTGGATGGACTCAAGTCTCGATCTTTATTTGTTGCAATATGAGTTCTTTGACAACATTTTGAATGCCTCTCGTGTCGACAAAGGCTGAAAAAATATAATTGCTACTTGTAAAAATTATACATAAAACAGATATATTCAAAATTAAGCAGCCATCTCCCATTAAGAAAAAATAATTTTTCCTACCATAATATTTGCTATTGTAAGAACAAGAAATGTGTGCAAGTTTTTAGATTTCTTGGTTAATTCCTTAAAGAAAATGCATTTAATTCATAAAAGATTAACTCATATAATAATAAAAATATTTTCTTAATACAATTTCATAAGTAATGTATAATTAAATTACATGAGTAATTTCTTTTATGCACTTAATAGACTCATAATCTAGTGATTAATCATTATAAATACAAAAATTAATATTCTTAGAAAAAAATATGACAAAGCTCAATTGTAAAATGAAGTTCTAAGTTTCTCAGTATGAATATAGAAGTGAAATTTGATTACATATTATCTAAAAAAAACTAGTTCATTAAGCTTAATTTTATTTGAGTTAAAAAAAAATTGATACATATATATAAACATCAGTTTAAAGGAAATTATTAGCCTTTTATGAATTATTAAAATAAGATATGACACACACACAAAAAAAAACTTACTTATACTCTGTTTCACCTCAAGTTGGCAGCATTGGGAAAGGTCGGGAATGTAAGAATCTGCTTGAAAAAGTAGTTCCAACTAGTTTTGGAATTTAAATCAAAGCAAATGCACAGAATATTGTTAAAAAGTATCATGTATTGTAGAAATTGTGCGTTTAAAGATATATTTTAAGTTAATCACATCTTAAAAGCCTTTATTCTTTAATACCTGTGAATGAATACAGTTGAAAACAACAACTTGACTTTTGGCTGACAACAACAACATTTGGCTGAAAAAACCGGTTTTCAAGATTACATTCTTCCAAAGTATTCGCGCCAAATCAACGCCATTTGCTTTGCGACATGATAGTTAATCAATATTTTTAAACATTTTGAAATGCAAACCCTTAAATATCTAGATTAAATAAAAGGATTATACTATTATCAAAAAACCTCATACAATTTTAAAAAACAAAGTTTTCAAGAGCATTTTTTTTTTTTTTTTNTTTTGCTCGCCAAATATGGAGAATTTTATATATTTGTTATAGTCACACTCTTCTCCTAGAGTAACCCCGTAGCGGCTGTGATTTGGTCACCCTACCCTTCCCAGCGCTGCCAACTTAAGGTGAAACGGAGTATAGAAGTATTAATTTCAAAGTGTTTTTATATATAAAAATTTCCTTTTTTTATTCTGTAAAATTTCATCAATATAGGACTCAAAGCACAAGTAGGAATAAATTTACATCAATCAATACATAATTAACAAGAAATTATGATTTTCTTTTCTTATAAATAGTAAAAATTATACACCAGTAAGTTTCTGGTTGATTGCATATTTGAAGATGATAAAGTAAAGCACCTTTTACCATGAATTACAGCAAAGTGTTGTGTTAAAGAAACATATACACCTAAAATATAATTCAATTTTAAAATCTACTACATAAATTCTCTTCTTTTTAAATTTTAATAACTAGATATTTTACTACCATTAAGAAACAATATAGTATCATTATTTCCTCAAAACTATAAATGAAACAGCATGATTGTTGATAAAAATAAGTAACTTATTTTACAGATGTATTTATTTCCTTTCCTACTTAAAAAAAATTGAGCTTTCTGCAATAAAAAAAATAAATAAATACCAAATTTCAAAAATTGTTCTAAATTTTTGTACCCCTAACTCATTGGATGTTAGGTAGAAACACTACCAACAGATTATGGAGAATCTATTTCAACTAGTTTATATATATATATATTTGGGTTTTTATTTAACTTTTTTCATTTACTGGCATCATTTTTAAGAAAGAAAATAGTCATGTCTCTTTTTTATAAAAAAAGTGATGCATCAATCTGTATGCAATTTGATTCTTATAAACTTTTTTTGTTTATCTTCTATTATTTTTTGTATCTTTTATACCACTTTGATAAGTAAAATGACTTAGCTGGTCCAGAATAAAGGCATTCTTTATTTATTCTTTTTAAAAAATTTTACTTCTGCATAAAAACAATTTAATATTTGATTAACTTAAATCTCTGATTCTTATTCAAAAACATTCTGTGTCAAGTTTTAGGTGAATAATTATTAAGATGTAGTTTTCTGTTCAAAGGCAAATAGATCATCTGAAATACAATTTGAAATATAAGCTGTTCTATTTATTAAAACTATACAAAATTGTAAACATTAAATGCTTTTACAATATTGTTCATAATTCAAATTAAACTTATATTTTTCTAATAAAAAAATTCCTCTTTAACTATAATATATTTTTACATGACAGAATAAAAACTTTACCTATTTAAATCCACTCTAAGTTTTTTGAATTCACTTTGCAAATCATTAAGTTGACAGTCTTCACTATCAGCCATTTAAATGTACTAGTTTGAAATATCTATAGGAAGAAATGAAAATGATTATATTGTAATTCACCCACATATATATTACACTTTGTAACAGGCTTGTAGAATATCATTGAAAAATCCAATAGTTATGAAGTAAAATACTACTGGGCAATATTGCTTAAAAATTATATTTAAAATACAAAAATAAAACCAATAGTTTTACACAACTAAAAAATATGGTTGAAATAATCAAAAAATTCCCAGTTTAAAATTCGTATTACTGAGCTCATTACAAAACAAATATCAAGAAATTAATTACTAGTTTTTGAAACAGCATTAAGTAATGCATGCTACACACATGCTTCATTACTTGTCATTTAGAAATGAAAAACAAAAGCTACATTCGCAAAAAAAATTCAGTACCCAAGTATTATATAATATCATACAAATAATTACAAGGATAATATGTAATTCTTTTTTCTGAAATGATGGGTAATGAGATAAAACTGCTGGATGTCAAAATATTGCAATATATAATTTTTTCCTAGTAAACTACAATAAATATTTTTTCTATCCCACCATATTACATAAGATTATGAAAACTGCAAAACATTAAATAACTGAACAAATTTTGTAGCATAATTTTATAAGTTCAAAAGAAAACCGAATCCAAAACAAAGCATAAAAATATAACTTTCAGAATTTGCTTAAAAGATACAACACGAGATGAAATAACATTTTTCAGTCGATTAATTTCAAGTTAGAAATTGTTTTCAATTAATAGCATGTTAAATAATTTAAATAAAATGATAGCAGATTCCAGATAAAAACAAAATCGGTAGCTCGTTTATAACGGGACTTGTTTTGATTCCTAATTTTTTTTTAAAATACACAAAATAAAGATAGATACCATTAAAAAAGCATTGCAGTGAAACATAACCAACAGCAATTAACATTATTAAAATTAAACAGCTGAGAATAGAGCGTTTAAATAGTACAATTGGTTTTATTTTAGAAGTAAATCAGAACTACAAAGCGCCAAAATTGAAATTAATGCAAAAAATTCAAGAATCATACTCCTTAACTTACTCAATATTAATGTTAAAAAAAATTTGCAAAGAAAATGAAAATTTTAAAAAGAGTTAAAATAATTAAACATATCAAAACAAGAAATACAAATAAGACTTGCCTCTATTCATTTACAAGACCATTACGCATCATATTATTCTAAATTTAGTTCCGCGTTGCCAAACCCACTTCAAAATTAAGGTTATTTGTTGAAATATGAATGCCTGGAAAAAATGTTTAAAAAAATAAAAGAAACTATATTTCATCAAATTTGAAAATAACATTGAATGTTGATTTGAGTTTGCTTACTTAATTATGTAGATTTTACACATTTATGGACTACTAATAGTAGTATGACTCAACTGGTTTTCACCGGCAAGTCAAAACTGGTATTTAGATACACTATCCGGACAAAAGTATCCAGACACTCAGTGTTCAGTGAGTCATATATTAATACGATTTTGGTTCCTCTTTTACGTCAATGACGGCCTGCACACATCTGGGGAGACTTTTCATTAGTTTTCAATAAATAGTCATAAAGATTGTTCAGGAATTCCTAAAGGCTTCCAGGTGGACTCCCTCCCTTGGGGGGCATATTGAAGTT
The DNA here is from genome assembly GCA_019973955.1 of Trichonephila inaurata madagascariensis. Taxonomy (NCBI): domain Eukaryota; kingdom Metazoa; phylum Arthropoda; class Arachnida; order Araneae; family Nephilidae; genus Trichonephila; species Trichonephila inaurata. Next base: position 3,469 of record BMAV01009825.1, on the reverse strand, counting down.
TAAATAAACTTACAATTTTGCAGGAGATTAATGACATTTTTTTTGTAATATTTTATTTAGTTTTCCAGTATTGTAATTATTAAATAATAAGCTAAACTCAGTGGAGCGACAACCCATGAGGGCCAAGGTCTACTGTGCCTATCTCAGTACAGGGCCAGGGATAAATTGGTGAGTGAGCTTCGGACTCTTCCTCCATGCCTTGATGTAAATTGCCCTGATCATACAACCTTAAAATCTAAAGATAACGATAATTTAAATGATAGTGATAGTGATATAGAAATGATCTCATCTAATGTTAATACTAAAAAATCTTCCCTTAAGAGGAAGAATAGCAAAGGTAGCTCGAATGGCTTTGTCTTTCCAAGTAAATCAGCCCGACCTATCAACCCAACTCCAGTACTTAATCCAATCGCAACTAGCAATTCTTTTGATAATTTAGAGCAAGACGCCGAAATCGCTCAAGCAAAATCCCCTGAAATTCCTGTTCCCAAACCCCCGACTCCTGTCTTTCTTAAAATTAAAAATAATTATAGAGTACAATTAAATAAAATAATTAAAAATTTCCCAGATATTAAATCCAAATCTTCAGGAAACTACATTAAATTAAACTTAGAATGCCATGAACAATACCGAAATCTAATTAATTTTATGGATGAGGACCGCGATATAGAATTTTTTGTCATTAAACCTAAAGATGAAAAGCCCATTAAAGTTGTAGTCAAAGGTTTACCAGGCTGCACTAAAACAGATGAAATAGTTTCCGACCTAGAAGATCTCGGCTACTCTGTAACCAGTGTTAGCCAATCCAGAAAAACAAAACTTTCACTCCCCTTTTACTTAATAACCATGCCTAGAAATAAATTTAATTTAACCGTGTTTGACCTTTCCCACTTGGGATATATGCAAATTAAGATCGAAGGGTACTCCATTCGGGGTACCATGCAATGTTTCAACTGCAATAATTTTCACCATACCGCCGCTAACTGCCATATGATCCCTAGATGTCTCAAGTGTGGAAAGGACCACCTTACCAAAAATTGCGAGATAAAAGAAAGACAGGAGAATCCATACTGCATTAACTGTCACGTGTACGGGCACACCGCCTGTTACACGAAATGCCCCAGTTTCCCCAAACCCAAAAATGGTGCCCCCCTATTAAACCGCAATAGGAAAACTTTCTCCAGTAATAATATTGTCGAAGGAATTTCCTTTGCCAACATTGTTTCTGGTGTTTCTAATAATAACAATGACCCCCAACCCTCTACTGACAATAGTAAAAATTCGGAAAGACAAAGTCCTCCTCAAGCTACCTCCACCGCGGTAATTGATAATAATAATAGTTCTTCTGATGTTCAAGATATTTTAGCCCTCTTTAAAATCATATCTAACATATTTAAGCAATACCCCAAGTTAAAGCAAATTTTACCTACTCTAAAGAAAACCAAAGACGTTAAAGAACAAGCTTTAATGCTCATGGAAGCATTACTTGATTGAGATTTCTAATTTTAAATTTAAACTTAAATATAATGACAATAGCTTAATTTTCTTCCTTTAACGATCAGGCAATTTCTTCTTAAAGTCCAATAGCTCACCAGCCAATAGAAATCACCATAGCTCTAACCGCCGAGACCTGCTCACTCGCCATTCGCTGTCTGCTCTAGAGGCCACACCTGCTCAACCCCCAAACCATGAACGCAACACAAGGCCCTTTCAGTTCCCGATATGGGACGGAGGAATCTGACTAGATTCCAGCTCCCAGACAAATGTCAAATATGTCAAATATAGGGCCACTTTTAACCCGCGATCACTCACGGTGGGTGTTCTGTACACCCCAGCAACAAGAAAATCCTCACAGGATTCTAAAAAGAATGTGCAGAACCACGATTTTTTCTGTAGCTGCACATTTTAGGTCATTGACCCTTCAGGCCAGATGCAATCCCTCTTTCTCGAACGATTGGAATGTAATGAGCTTCAAAAGTTTATCTGGGGGGCTGAGAACTCCCGCGAGAAGTTGAGCATTCGTATACAGTCTGCTCTGAATGTTTGGGAAATGATTAAAATATTATTTTTCTATACTTTCTACTATCATTATCTCATTAACTATAAAGCATATTTATTATTGGTATATACGTTTTATATATATATATACTGGTTTATGAAAAAATATAAAATTATGTGTTTTAAAATGAAAATTTTGTATGTTTAGTTTAAATTAATGTTAGTCTCATTTGTATGCAATAAATTTAATAATTTTATTTGTATAATACAAAAAAAACATCTTGTACTTTATAAATATGTATCATAATGACTTAGTTTTATTTTCATAATTAAATACACGAGTAAAAAGTTTGGGGTGTTCTCTACACCCCGTGAGTAGTTACGGTAGCTAAAACAGGCGCGAGTGACCACGGGTTAATCTCCCCGGCACCCTAGCACTTCAAATTTTTACCCCCCCCCCCACTGTTTCCAGAGCATACCCTCCTTCAGTTCTTACCTTACCAGTATTCGTTCAGGAGGGATTTTTCCTTAACTCGCTTACCTTTTTCTCTGTTTTTGCTCTTTGGACAGTTTTTCCATTATCCACCATTTATGAACCCACCGTATCCCGGAAAGGCAACCGGCATCCTTAAGGATAAGATAGTGGCATAGTTTGACCGCTCTTGTTCATATCTCTTACCTTACGGAATCACGGACCACACACCATCCTTTTGTAAATTAGTATAGTAAATTAATAAAATCGTTTGCAATTACAGTGTGTACAGTACATTACTGTGTGGACTGTTTTCAACTTGTTAATTATCATCTTTTTCATCGTTTATCGCTGTACTCTATTTTATCTTTTACTTTTAGAAGTCCTTATTCTTGGTTGAGTTACTGTGATTGTACTTGTACAACAAAGGCTTCTTCGAACTTTGATTATTGCAAAATCATTAATTACATCATTGTAATCCATTTTCATTGCAATATTTTGAGTGCAGAGCAACATCACACTGTTAAGGTAGATCTTATTTTCTTTAGTAGGTCTTAAAGGCAGAAATGTTCTCTCGTGACTTGCTGGGTAGAAGTACGTTCACACTTTTAATTTTTTCTCTTTTTCGCCCTCTAATTTTTTGCATCCCCAAATCTCTTGAGCCCTAGACACATGCCTAGCTTGCATAAGCGGAAAAGCGGCCCTGTCTCAGTATACGTGACATTGAGCCCCGAGGTGCATGAGCGGATATTCCGGTCAGGGGGTCAGTCTGACGCAAAACCCCAAGTATTAAGTTCCCAAGCAAGCATGGTACTCATTTATTGACCCACTGAAGAGATGAAAGGCTTAGCCGACCTTTCCCAGCAAGGGAGATTTGAACCCCAGAATCCGTAGCGGGGAAGCGCTAAACGCTACCACTCAGCCACTTGACTTCCTTATTAAATAACACTACTCTTATATGTATATATATATATATATATATATATATATATATATATA
>BMAV01009824.1:477908-505910 GCA_019973955.1 Trichonephila inaurata madagascariensis | reverse complement strand
GTCAAAACCATTACAGAATCTTGAGAATCTTGACATAAGAAATAATTATTTTGGGGGAGAATTTGTAAACAATAGATAAGGTTAAGATCAAGATCTCTTTCTTCGCTGTGATTTGTTCGCCTCGAGTTACAGCCTGAGAAAAATAGATTATAAAAATAATACTATATTTAATTGAATTTAAAATATGTTTTATAAAAAAATATGTTTAAATTCATAATATGTTAAACATATTAAAACAAATATGTTTGAATTCATGCACTTCTTTTATACAATTACGAGCAATTCAAAAAGTTAAGAGAATTAAATTTTTATTTTAGAGCTGGGGAAAAAATGCGAACATAGGAAGAAAATAGCGATTTTTTAAAATTTTATCATGCTTCTAATTCTTTTATAAGAAAATGTATAATTTAAAAGCAGTATTAAAATAAAGAACTTGTACAGAAATAATATTTTTTAAAAACTGTTTTGAGTGAGTGAGTTTTTTATTGACATCGACCTGTTACGCAACATGAGGGCTATTGGTGACGAACCTCGTAGTTTTGAACTAAGGTCAATTGACGAGGACGACACCTGAGTTGGCCTCTCCCTCTCCAAGCTTCCCCGTCCCTGGGAGGACTTAGCGCTTGATAAATTTAACATGCAAAATCTTTTCTGAAATTGATTATTAGATTGAAGAAGTAAATAAAAAAAATGAAAATGTTCTAAGATATATACATCTCATTTTTTTACTACTTTCAAAAAATACTTTAGCTCTTCAATAAATAAAAGATTGTTGATTGTGTTCAAAAGGCTTTTCCAATAATGTTGCTCCTGAGAGTGACGTTAATAGACAGTATATCAAACAGCCAATCAAAAGTTTTTACGTTATTTAGCCTTTAAAAATATTTATTGAAAATACCTCATAATTAAAATTTTTATTCAATACAGCTATTAAACATCAATATTTAACAAACTCAAGAACACGTGTTGACATTACGACTAACATTTTCTGAGTAAAAATAAATTGCTACCAGAAAATACTTTTTTATCCTAAGAATTCAAAGTATTTACAATCAGAGGAATTTAAGTTTACTGTATTTTAATTCACTAATTTTTACAACCATTTATAAGAAATATACAGGGGTAACCTCCCCCCCTCCTCACAAAAAAGTAAAAAAAAAGAAAAGGAATTTAAAATTATCTATTACCTACACAAGTAAATTTAATTATGAATTTCGTAATATTATTTATAAACTTTAAAAAATTAATTCGAAATAATTGGTTAAATAATGTACCTTTGATTAACATAAATATACGGGAGCCGTACTTGAAATTCTTAATCCTGTCATAATAAATTTTTAATCTTTTGAAAAAAAAGCATAACAATATTTTAAACATTAAACAAAGTTTAAAAAATATAAACCAGATATAAATAACTTATTCGGCGTCCAAAATTTGCTGTTTATTCAATAAACTTTTTCTTTTTTTATAATTAGGTAAAAATTTCACTTAAGACACACACTAAGTCATAAGCCAACATCGCACTAAATTATATCTCTCACTTTTGACAGTCGTATTATTACATTTTTTATTTCAAACACTATCTACGAAGATCTGCATTTTAAATGTAAAATAATGAATAAAAAAAGGAAATGTATAGGAATTTGTTATAAAAAATTAAGATAGTAATCTCACTTATAAATAAAGAAATTTTATAACATGTAAATAATGATATATATATATATATATATATATATATATATATATATAATATATATATATATATATATATATATAATAATATATATATATATATATATATATATATATATATATATATATATATATATATATGGATATTTGTGTCTATGACCTTCACACCACAACATCGTTCAACCTATCACTATGAAAATTGGCATGTATATGTATTTTTTTTGTGGAGAATGATTTTGTGCTATCCTCTTTGTTACAACTCCCCACCAGTTGGCGCGACAGCATATCAACTTCTGCACCGTTCAATCAATCGCCAAGTGGCCAACATGGTCGCTAAAAAATGATGCTAACTTGGCTCTATCACCAACATTTAACTATGTTTCTATTGAATCGCCAAAAATTTTAGTATAAAATAAGTACAACAAAAAGCAAAAAGTAATATTAACGTATCACGCATCCAGACATAAATTATTTACACTATTTTAAGCATTCATTACACAAAATTTGTTACAATATGTTACTTTTGCTGAACAAAGGTCAGCTTAGGAAGGTGTTTTCAAAAATCGACCCACAAAGTTACGATGCATTATAAATAAAAAAAAATTAAAAAATCTTCTTTTTATCAGCTATTAGATCTACAGATTTAAAATTTAACAAATATGGTTTTTTTTGTTCAGCTGAAATATGCAAAAAGCCTTTTTTTTTGTTTAATTTGCAATTCTTGTAAAATTAACTCATTAAAAACTTCTTTATCCTTCAATCTGTATTGTTTAATTTTTCAATTCACCCGTGAGAAGAACGGGTATACCAGCATTATAAATACAAAAACAGTAGGTAATATTCGTATTTCCTTTTTGATAGTAAATAGTAAGTAAATATGTCATCTAACTTTTGACATCTCGTGATTTTTTTAGAAGAACCAGTTATTATAGAAGGGGAAAAAATGTAAGTAAAAGCTTGTAACTGAAACCAACGTTACCACAAACTGAAGAAGAAAACGCTTCGAAATTGACACAGCTATAAGAATGGTATGCAGTAAGAAATCTAATTAATTTTGTATGCAGGACACATACAAATGCATAGAGGTAATTGACCCGAGCATCAAATAGTTTCTGTTTATTCAATTTCTTTGATACAAAGTTATGATTCGACCACCATAGAAGAAGAGTTCAGTCTCAGCCGCATTTATTTAATTACAAAGGGAAAAACGAAAAAAAGAGTCAATTAAATAATGATCAATTATTAAATTAATGTAAAAATTAAAGTAAATTACATTTATCTGATTAAAAAAAATGACTTTTGTTTTCTATTGGTAAAGGAGAAGAATGAACTTAATTTTGCAAAATGACAAACTTTTAAATTGTGTTATTTCAAGCCTACCTAAAATGAAATAGTAGAAAAGTTGAATGTCACGTAATATGGTTGGAGCCAAAGCTATTTTCACGGTGATATATATATATATATATATATATACAATATATATATGCATGCATATATATTTTAAGGAGAAAAGCGACTCACTCATATCAATATCTACGCGTGCGCACGAGGAACGATTGAACCTACAGATATGAAATTTGTAAGGCATGTTTATCTAGTTGAGTAGAGGTCCGCTAAGAACAGGATTTTCGAAAATCGTATTATGGGGGTGTGGGATAGTTATAGGCAAAAATTCCCGTTTTAAACTATAGGATCTAAAAGCTTGAAATTTGGCAGAAATGCTTATTTTGTTCAGTAGAGATCAGATAAGAAAGGTTTTTGTGGAAATAGACTTACAAAAGGGGGATTAATGGGGGTGACAGTGACGTTAAACTTTAAAAAAAAATCCCATTTTTGAAATATTAGACCTACCTAAAAATCTGTCGAACATCTTCTTTCTGTTGAGAAGGGATCCGCTACAAACAGAATTTTTAAAGATCTTCCGGCGGAAGTTCTTCCGTTTTTGAACAATTAGACTTATATACTTGAAATTTAGAAAACCTGTTTTTTCTCTTGAGCAAAGATCCGCTAAGAACGAGATTTCCTGAAATCGTCTCTCTAGGGGTTGTCTCGATTACTGGAGCATTATAAATAAAAATAATTTCCGTTTTTAAACTATTTGATCTACAGACTTGTCAGCTTGCAAGCACGTTATTTTTGTTGATTAGAGATCCCTCAAAAATGAGTTTTGTGGAAATCGACTCCTTAGGGGGAGGAGGTTACGGAAGAGTGAAAGATAAATATAACTTTCCATTTTAGAAATTCAAGTCATGTCTTTTTTAAATCAAGAGGGGAAATCTATAGAAATACTTTTAAATACAATAAAGGTGTAATAATAGGGCAACTTAAATAAAAATAATTTAAAAATACTGTATAAACATACAATATAATGAATATCAAAGCGAGGCGAGCAGGTAATGGTTAGTATATATATATATATATATAGTAATATAAAATAAAAGTGAAGAAGTACTAAAACCTACAGTGCTAAAGCAGGAAGAAATTGGAATTCACCAGACACAAAACAAAAGTAGATACAAAAAGTCTTTGGACTAAACTGGAGACCTATTATGATTTCTAAAGCTATCGCTGAGTTATATATATATATATATATATATATATATATATATATATAGGTCAATTCTCTACTAACAAGAGATCACATCCAAACAATATATATATATATATATATATGCAGTATCGTTGGCCGGTGTTGGTTTATTTGGATCGTGGGCATATCTCATTTTAGGAAAAACATCTTCAGAATTAAATTTCAACTTGTTTATTTACATGGTGGACAATTCACAGTTGTATTTTACAGATATTTGATAAGAACACGAAAACAGACACGTATAACAGAAGCGACAAGCAGCAGTGACATTTCACATGACGAACACAAAGACAAAAAAGAGTAAGAAATTTTCACTTTATATACCCTAATCACCTAACGTTGTTTAATACGCACGAAATAACTTCAGATATTTCATAAAAATTCCTTTCTGGAATAGGTAGTGTTTTAAAAAGAACTCTACTTCTTTCCTGAATTTTATTATATATATTCTCTACGAATTAATATCTGGGACTGTATCGAATAGAAATGTTTTAAGTTTGAAAAATTTAATGTAATTTAAAAGATTTTTCCAAATTATTTAGACGAAGAAGCAAAAATCAAATTCAAAAAGAAAGCTGCTAAATATCATCCAAAATGAAACAGGGAACAGTTAAGGTTCGAAGTTTGAATGCTTATGCTATCCTTAAAATGTGGAAATGCGGGCAGTATTAGTATTTATTTTATTATGTAGTTAATATTACATGGTATTATTATCTACAGGGTATGCCATTTTACCATTTAGTACATCGTTATTGCTTCATGAATAAAGTGTTTTTCGTGTTCTTAAACATATAGTACTTTAAAAATATATTTTTATGAATAGAAGTGGAATATGTGCCATTAATTAACAAGTTAAGGATTTAAAAAAAATTTCTTAATGTTTAATATTTATTATTTTTATTTTTTAGCCAATTATCATCTTTAGTTCGTTAATTAAATTTGAACATAGCATAATTATTTTTTGATCTGTTATTTTAAACTTCAAAATTAATTTGGATCTAAAGTATCTTATCAGAAGGGAATTTCTTTCGAAAAACTTTTTAGAACCTTCCATTCCCTGCTTCAGCATACTATTTTCTAAATTGATACTAAATTCATCATTGATGTAAAATGTTAACAAAACTATTTTTTTTTGGTTATTTTTCGACTTCATAAAAAAGTGTACTGGATAAAATCATTCACGAAACAACTTCAAATATTATTCAAAACTGATTGACTACTATTATTAAAAGAAATATTCATCGTTGTTTTTTTAATGAATTGACGAAGAAACTTTAAAAAAATAATAATTGATTGAACTCGTATATAATCTACATTTAAAACATTTTCTTTATTTTTGAGAAATAAAAATACTTTCATAAGTATTATCCTATCTATGAGACTAGATGATTGGCTTACGAATTAATATTAAAAACCAATGTCTTAGAGCATTCATCCTATTCTTCTGTGAAATTGTTGCTGATAACAATGTAAAATATTAATTAAAAACTCATCTATTTTATAATAACATATGCTTTAATCCAGAAAAAATTTCCTTACCTATTCCACCACAGGTCTTTGTCCATTGCACTGGGACCCGATAAGAACAAGGATGGCAACAGCTAATGATATTCTGAGAGATAATCCCATTTCACTTCTGGAAATAAAAAGTTAAATCATCGTTAGAAAGCAATAATATTACAAGATTCGAAATCAAGAATTTGGTTTTAGAATTCACGATTTCTGCTTATTAAAATGCCAAAATGCTGTTTAAAATTTTCAGCCTTAGAATCAATACCGCAAAGACATTCAAAACTCACCCAGTATGTACATCAACACCTAGAAACAATCAACCAGATGGGGGAAACATGGACTATGAAATGGGTATCAGCGCATGTTGGAATCGATGGAAACGTGACAGCCGCTGAACTGGCTAAAAGGCAAGTATCTCAATAACTCAATCCCCGTCAATTTTGAAGATGCTAATTCCATATCCAGATATATAACTCAATTAAGAAGAGCATCAGATATATATGTTAACTTGATGCAAACAGAGAAATTACAAAAGACCATTAATAAGAATTTGAAAACCTATCATTTTTGTAGGAATGAAAATTAAATTTAAGATGGCGTAAGATGGAACCAGATGCATGCGAAAACTTGTAGAAATTGCCCGAGGGAGCTTTTTCAGATTATACATCTTCACTTGTCTGGCAATATTTGTAGCTTTGCAAAGTTTGGGGGAATTTCCTTTCAAGGGGGAGCTGTATAGTGAAAAGATTGTGGAACTGGCAAAAGCTGTGATTTCCACACATGAATCAATTTGTCTTCTCTCAAAGGACACAACATGAACCAATCAACCAAGTTCAAATTTTGCCTCTGATCGGTGATTTATAGTGGCAAAATGATAAAAAGTTTCACCCTTTGACAGAGAAAATAAATTTCAAGTAACACTTTTTTTTTGAGTTATTCAGTCGATATAATTACCGCTCGAATACATTTTTATTGTATTGGCAAAGAATCAGGATTTTTCACTACTAATTTGCCTTGAATTACTTTTAAAAAAGAGTATAGAAATTTTGAAATAGAAATTTTCACCAGAAGAATTTTGTAGAAAGCAATTGCATTTAAAAGATATTTTTTGAATATTCAGAGAGAGACAGATTATATATGCCATTATGAGTTTTGAAACTTCAAAATTAGAAGATGAAATTTAACACAGAACACTCAATTAAATTTGAAAAAACTATCAATATGATATATATATTAAAAGTAAAGTAAGTTAGTAATGCTGGCACATGTAAAAACAGTGTTATTTATTATTAATGGCAGAATGCGATAAAAAGATAAAAAGTTCTTTAAGGTAAACCTTTGATGTATAGAAAAATTGTTATTGATTAAGACAAGAAAAAATGCTTCTTTGATCAACCTTGAGTTTTAATTAAAAAACAAGAATATTAAAACTTACAAATACTTGACAGTACGTTAAAAATGCGATAAATATTTATGTTCTTAAACTTGATTAAATTAAAAAACTTTTAATCTCTCTCTAGGAAAAATGAGAAGTAAAAAATATGGAAGTGTATGTATTATTTTATATATATATCTTTAAAATCCCTTTTTTAAATAAGTATAGTTTGATAATTCCTTTCTTTAAGGTAATTTTTAAGGAAATGTACGATAAACCTAGAGTAAAGTTTCCATAAATATGTAACTGAGGAGATTCAATACTATGAATAAGCTTGAGCATCACATAACAGCTAATTTATCAGAAACTAAAAATACAATGTAGTAAATATAATTTAAAATATATTTTGTTCTAATTGCATGCAAACTAAAAAAAAGTAGCGATTATAAATTTTAAAATATATTTTCTACATTTTCATATAGTCTTTACTTGCCACTTGTAAATAATTTATCAAATTTCTAAATTGCGATCGAAATTATTTCTAGAAAGTTCTTATCGTCGATTTGGAAGAAAAGACATTTTTCACACTTGGAATGTTTTATAATTTAATATGAAATATTTTAAGAATATTCTTGTAAGTTGAAATAAATATTGATGAAAAGACCGTTTCATTATATTGTTATCTGATAATATGTATATTAATAATAAGTGAAAATGATGCAATGATAATAATATGGTGACTTTCTCATCATTCTATTTTTTACTAAAATAAAATTGTAATATGATTAATTTAATATATTATTTTGTTCAACTTTTTGTATAGTACAAAAAATTATAAAATATTTTTGAACAAAATGTGAGGTATATGTTTTTGCTACTAAATTTATAAATTATGCTTCTGTCTCATTTTCCTAATACACAATTTGAATATAAGTTTAAAGTATGTTTTCAGTTATTTTCAATGCATTTCAATCTTTTACAAGTGACATAACCACGTAATCTCTTTTTTAATAATATTGAATGGTATTTTATTTACGTATTTCCATTTTTAATAATTAAATACTATAAAAAATACTACCTCCCTAAAGAAATTTTTCTAAAAAATAAAAGAAGCATGAAGAAGTTTTAACTCTCGATATACTTGTGTAATCTATTTACAACACCAAATAAGTTTGTGACCAACAACAATTTTCGAAAAAAAGAACATGTATTAAAATTTCTTCAATTCTTACTCATCAATACTCAACACTACCTTTTGAATGCTTTAAAATAGCTTTAATGAAATATTTCTATAACGATTTATTATTATTTTTATTTTATTTATAAGAAAGATACATCTCTTTTAAAAGATGGCATTTATATATATACTATTCCATTTTCTAAAATCATAAATAAAACAGAAGGATTGTTTAGATAACTGGTGATGGATTTTTTACTCTGTAAAGTTTGCTCCAGTACAATTAGGTAAAGCACTTGTATAATCCCGTATAAGCTTATTTAAAAATCAAAAGAGGAGCAAATAATTATTGGTTTCTTTTTGAAAATTTAACATTTACAAATGCGCGAAGTATCAAGTGATATATAAATGCTGATATTTAAATGAATTATCATTTTGTAAATAGGTCCTGAAAGTTTGTAAACATTTCTCTTTTTTTAAGCAACTCGCTCAAGCCGTAGAAAAGATATAGAAACCCCACTTACTCAGTCCGGTCTCGTCTGAGCCTTGTTAGTCCAAAAATAAGGTCAATGCAATGGTTGCTTTCAAGAAGAACCTTGAACTTGAGTTGTTTGGGATGGTGACTGGTTTCTCAGTCGCCGGAACTGAGAGCTAGTTGGGACGGAACTGCTTTCTTATATAGGATGGGAATTAGATCCCTCCCCTTGCTCCAAAACGATGTTGTCATGTGACCTGCCCAACGATTTTTGGGGCTGGGGATCTTGTGATTCGAATAGAATTCTTAATAATTCCCCATTGATATGTTCCCCGGTGATTTTTTGATACGTGAATGTGACATTATTTGCAAGACGTATTTTCTGTTAAATGTCCTCTTAAACTTCATGAGCCCATTTTATTTTTGTTTTTAATCTTATGCAAATGTACTTCATTTCGTCGTAAAAAAAATTTAAAAAGTATAAAGACAGTTCATTAGATATGCTTCTTAGAGGTTTCATCTTTTAGTAAACCATGTTAATGGATTGCATCAATTCTGTCAAACACAAGAATGTATATTAGAAGTATTTTTGCTCAGGCTTTGTATTAAAATGCTTCATATGTGCTGTCAAATATTAGAGATGCATATTAGAAGTACTTTTTCTGGTTTTAACCTGTTTTTTTTAAATGAGTTACACGATGCAGTGTCAACTAACAATAAACAGGTGAACGTTTATTTTATTAACCTATAAGGATTTACAGCTTTTCTCTCCACACAAATCACTGTTTTAAAAATCATATAAATGTGACCTAATTTTATATCATTGCTGTCAACATTGATTAATCTATGTTGTAAAATATGCTTGAAAACGACTGTGTGTTACTGATTTGAATTTCATTATTAATATCCTAAAGAAAGATGGTGTGCTGAATATGAATTAAAAAACATTTAATAGCAATTGTAACTGAACGATCGACAAATTGATCTGTGATTCTCTTTAATGTCAAATTGTTTTATTGCCGTTGCTATCTCCAATTTTCTCTCAAAGTTTCTGGATTAGTTGCTGCTTACAAGAGGGTATACAAAAAACAGGCACAAAATACATATTTTAATGATATTAGTATTTAACCATGCTCATTTTAAACATGTGTACGACTACGTTAATTTTAATCTTTTAAAACAAACTCATCCTTTGTATAGTGGCCGCGGTAGCCAGTGGTATAGGTATTGGATCGTGGCTTGCTTGTTGACACAGTTCGAGCCCAGTACCGCTAAGACCGCCGTGTAGGGCACAGCGATACACGTTAAATCTGTCGAGAGCCGAAACGTCCTCCCGTTGGTGTGGTAGTTAGAAGAGGGGGTTGCCAGCTCAGGTGTCGTCCACGTCACTTGACCATGGTTCAAAATTACGTGGTCCGTGGCCCAAAGCCCTCGTAGCTGAACTCTAATGCGACGTTAAGCTCTTTTTTGTATAAGCCCTTCATTTACCGTTTCATTAAAACTTTTGAATACTCTTGAATGATCAACCTTAGAAAAGTGCAGTTTGATCAAATATATTGACGTACATCAGCTGAAGTTATTTCAAATACCACATTTGCAACTTAAAAATGTAACATCAGTGCATAATTCTACTATGCATAAAACATATGTAATGTGATTACAAAACTTTTACTTCTCTATATTTCAGTTATTTATAATTCTATGATTTTATTTTTAAAACGACTATCAATAAATCTTATCATAAATGACGATAAGGATCTCGTGTCTTTTTTTTGGTATTAAAGTATTATTTTAAATTATTTATCTGTTGATGTATGTCAAAAATTGGCGCTGATTTAGGAATTTACCGTTTTACTTAATTTCTCAGGAAATAAATAATATAGACCTCTTATATTTTATTTGTTGAAAGAAAATGGTCAGAAATTATAAAAGAGTTTTATATTTAAAAGTACAATACATTGATTTGTTCACTACCTTGACCGATTTTATAAGCTAAATCATTTCCGAAAACTTTAAATGGAATTTTTCAAGCTTATACCACAAAAAATGAAAGAAAATTAGAGATCAATACAAAGATTTTCTCTAATTATATAATTTTAATTTCAAACTACTAATTTTCCATTCATCAAGTATTAATTATTTCATTTTTCCCATTGTGAAACTTTTTGTTAATTACACAAACAATGTCTTTTAAATTCATTTTGAAAATAATATGAGGTATCCCGTAATTTTATTTTTTGGGGTATTATTGTGCATGTTGAATTACATTTCTTGCAAAAAAGAAAGTAGTGTATTCCTAATTCTGAATAGGTAGGCTTAATATATATTTTTTAAAAGTTTAAAATTTAAGAAATGGATTATATTTAGTCTCATAAACTTAAATATGATTACAAAATTAAATTTCAGAACCTGGGTACTAATGTTAAAATGAATATGTTATCAGGGCATCCTGTGTTTCTTACTACATTCAATACTCAGTGTATTTGTTAACTTAAACAAGTATAATATAAAAAAAAATTAATTCCTACTTAGGTTATCAAAGAAAAATTTTATTTTAACTACTTTTTATTAAATAGTTACAATTAATATAAATATGTATATACATATGACTGAATCACAACATTAAGTGATAAATTAATTTTTATTAATTTTTATTAAAGTATCGTATTGTCATCCAAAATTTCAGTTCAACTGAATGCTTTAAAACGTGAGAAAAAGAACTTTTTGAAGTTTTGACACAAGTCGCCAAAAATGATGTCAACGTGGCTGTGTGTGTATTTCTAATTCTTTAAATAATTAGTTTTAATCAATTAATTTTTATTAATTATAGTTAAATTACTGTATTGTCATCCAAAATAATCATGCATATAAAATTTCAGCTCAGTTGAGCGCTCTAAAATGTATTTTATTAACGATTGAAAATTCCACCAAGATAAATAAATAAATAGAGTGTGAGCTCATAGTAGAAATTGAAAAAATGATGATAAATAAAACTTAAAAATGTCTTTGTTCTTAAGCAGTATTATATTATCAATTTCAATCGTTTCTTTTTATATATATACAGGGTGTTCCTAAAATAATTATTCATTTCCAAGAAAAAACACTAATGTATCGATTTCATTCACAGGTACTTGAAGAAATGCTTTCCTTAGAAGGAAGAATAGAAATCGTTTCCTGGAAACTGGACTGTGTATTATTATCCAGTTGTACCAGCGGCGAAAATACGGAAGAAGCAAGCTACCAACAAGTGGCAATATCAGGCTACTTGTGAAAAATTCAGACGAACCGATAGAATGGCAGATGAAAAGCTTCCTGGACGATCATCAGCATCTGATGATAATGTCAAGAGACCTTACCTGAATTTACAGTCGGACCTCTATATAACGAAGTCGCTAAATCCCGAAAAAAAAGTTCGCTATATGGAAAATTCGTTATACAGAGGTTCATCTTTCAATTTTCTTTATAAACCACAAAAAAAAATTTAAACTCATAAAAACTATATATTTAAAAAAAGTAATTATATTCACACCTTTTTGTAAATTAATATATATTTATTTTATATATCTTATCTATAAAAAAATAAGAGAGAAAGAAAAACTGCAAGGAAAGTTTCTTGATGCCTTTATCCACTTCCTGAAGAATAACATTTTTTTCTTTGATGCTCAAGCACTTACGTTTTGACATTTTCGAGCCACAAAAAATGAAGTTACCAGTACGACTAATCAACACCACAACTGAATGGAGACTAATTCAAGGACATGGGGACACGAGACAACACCACTGAAGGGGAAAGGGGATATCAAAGATGTTTCCAGTGTGAACTGGATAATAGGATTAAAGGTTGCATTTCTTGGATGGAATGCACAGAATTCTATTGCTCTCAGCGAGTTAGGCGTCTAATGAAACCAGTTCAAGATTTATAATCACCATAAAGAGTGTTAAGAAAGAGAACTACTTGGAATGTTCAGAAATACTTTAAAAATAGGGAGAAAAAATTGAATCTCAAGAGAAAAAGTTCGTTGTTTTAAAAATTCGCTTCGCTATTGGGAGGTTATTTTACGAAGAAAATCGTGAAATGTTCTTGGTTCCAGGAAAAGTTCGCTATAGAGAAAATTCGCAATATAGAAGTTCATAATATGGAGGTTCGACTGTATTTACAAGTAGCCTGATATTGGCCCTTATGGATGACTGTTTCCCGACTGACAGCTGATACACCTCTTCATACGTTTTACCACCCAGTTTCCGAGAAACGATGGTTATTCTTTCTTCTCAGAAGAGCATTTCTTCAAACACCTGTGAAAGAAATCAACACATTACTATTTTCATGGAAATGCATCGCTATTTTTGGAACACCCTGTATATAAACTTTCATTTTAAGGTAGCTTTGTTTATTTTTGGCACATTTAAGTTTGAGAAATAGTTCAACCAACTTTAAAAAATTGACTTGAAGAAACTCAAAACTTTAAACTAACCGGTTAACTTGTCAGATTCAAACGAGATAAGAAAACCAAGTAAGGTTATTTTGAAAAAAAATACCTTAGTTGTTTTAATAACCTATGTGGTATGTAGAATAATACGAATAAAATTTTAGTTGTGTTTGTATTTGACTTTTTTGCATTGTGTTTGCTTAAGTTAAATGTTGATTCCTATTGTTCCATAAAAAAATGTTAGAAAAGAATGTACGAAATATTTGAAAACTATATCTGTCTTTCGTATTTTTGATGTTAATTTAAAAAGAATAAATTTATAGGAATGATTCATATAAATATTTTTACTATAATTAAAAAATTATTTAAAATTTCAGAAAAAATTTTCTTTTACAAAATATTGAAATAATTACACTGGTGTGCAAAACTTAAGCAACAATGTAAAAATTTAGCAGATAGCCATGAAATTGCAGAAAAGGAGGTCTGGAGATCAGTAGAGGGAACACGTAAGTCAACTTAGAAACGTCATGCGTAAAATAATGGAGAACAAAACGTCAGAAGCGATGTGAGCGTACGCAAAACGCGTGATGTCGGCGCGCGCTTCAACAGTAGAGATATGAAGGACGGAGACGCAATTCACCATATTCTCTGCAAGTGCCCATTGGGGTCAGTTCGTGAAATATGGCTGCAGAAATCACCTGGACGACTTCACGTGGAAGAATGATCCGGAAGCTGGAGGAGGGGCGTACTGTCACCAATTCTTGGCTGCAGAGTTCGGAATCAGCCCAGTATGAACAAAAGCACGCGCTTGGAAAGCGTTTTCCGCCCAAACCACAGGGTACAGCTGTTAGAAAGGTTGGTGTGGCCGCCCGAGGACGGCAGCTGCGGGGATGACCTATATATCATCCGCAGGCGAAAAGATCGACAGAAGTCAGCAAGCGCCATTGTTCAGAAACTCTGTACAGCAACAGGTCGACAAGTGTAGCGGTTTGCTGTGGCTGAACGCGCCCACAAGGGGCTGACCGCCCGCGAAATACTGAACGCTGCCTCCCGTTGAAAGATGGCCACTGAAGCCACCGTTTACAGTGGGACAGAGAGCACAAAAACTAGACAACTGATCAATGGAGTCGTGTCCTCTTTACGAAAGAGAAGTCAGTTAAGTACCAGAAGCGATTCTCAACGCGTTTGATTTGGAGAGAGATCAGGCCGGTTTATCCCAGTAACATCAGGAAGGAACTTATCGTTACGGTGGTCCTGGAGTTCTTGTCTGGGTTGGTGGCTATGCTGAACGGCGGAACTGAGCTTCACATTTTCGACAGAGGGGTCTGTAACCGGGGATCGCTATTGTGAGGAGGTAACTTCTTCCCCATGTGCATCTTTTTCGAGGTGCCATTGGCCAGACTTCATTTTTATGGATGACAATGCGGCCACATGCGCACTCTTGCTGTTGAGGAGCTGCTGGAAAGTGAAGATATCACTCGAATGGATTGGCCAGCGTGCTCGCAGATTTAAATAACATCGAACATGTGTGGGATGCTTTGGGAGACGTATTGCCACACGCTTACATCATCCGGAGAGCAACCATAACTCAAGCAGATGTTGATTGAGGAATGGTATCTATCAAAAAGAAATGTTACCAGCTGTTTCTGAGTGTGCGGAGACGGTGCAAAGCAACCATTGTAGTAAGGGGAGGGCATATACCATATTAAGGAACATCTGCTTGTTGTTCTTCCTGTTGGATAGACAATCATGAGTCACGATACTATGCGTTCAATAAAGCTTGTTTTTGTTTGATTCCATACCGTATGCGTTTTATTCCTTTTTCAGCGCCGATACTTTCGTCATCCTTTACGTACATAATACTCTCCCTCATTTCAGAATTTCATGTCTCTCAGATGATTTTTCGTGAAGTTATGGCAATAAACCCACCTGTTGCTTAAGTTTTGCACACCAGTGTACTATATTTTTATCTCATGTCTTGAAGTAAAATTTAACAATAAATATATTTAAATGTGTTTGCTTGATATTCATTCAAATAAAGTTCTTCAAATAAATTCGTAAATTATATATATATATATAATGTAATATTTTTAATCATTTCCTGGAATAAAAATTAAAAAAAATAAAAAAAAATGTTTTATGTATATGAAAAACAAAGTCTTTAATTACTTTATTATTTGATAATTAAGTATTTTAAGTAAGTATAGTAATATCACCATAAATCATTAATTTTAATTTCAAGTTTAATGTTTAATCAAGATGATAACTTTCGAAATTTATGTTTGGCTCTTGTCCCTCCTTTCACATATGCTTTTATATTTTTGTTTATCTACCTTAGACAGTTCTAAAAATGATCTATTGAAATAAAGTACAAGCCTCTCAAAACCTTTAATAAATTCAAATATATATCACATAAAAACAATTAAAAGAATTGGTAAAAATTAGTTAAAATATTTATTTTATAAAATCATTACCATTGCATCTAGATTATCAACTTTTAGCAGTGGAATATGCCCTTTACATCACGTAAAAATACTTCAATACTCTTTGTGACCCCAAACCAGTCCTGTTAGAAACCATAAACTTTCATTTGTCGTGCAAACATAAGACATTTGAGATCAACGCACTTCGTTACATTTATATGCATACTTCAATAGCATTCATATCAGAACAAAAGTTTATGATACTGTAGACCATTATTATTTCACTAACGTGTTTTTAATTGGTAGACAGCTCTAGACTGAAAAAAAGTCATACATATCTTAGAATATGAGGTGAGTTCATGATTTTTTTCAAATTAGATAGAACACTTTGGCACTTATCAATAAAGCGATTTTTCGTATAGTGTAATAGAAGATTCAGAATCAGAGTATTTTACAGAAATTAAATTTTTTTCTGTACTGAAAAGTATGATACAGGACAACTTTGACATTCTCTGAAGATAATGATCTGAGATTTGTTTGTTGATAATTGTTAATCGCGCGCGCGCGCGTTCAAGTTTTTAGATTAACGTTTTAATTCTAACCAGTCAACTTATATAATTTCTCTCAATAAAACAAATAAATCTGCAAGAATTGAAATAATTTAACTATGGTTTCACACACGAATATATTTATACAACTATTTATCGGGTAGTTAAAAGAATTATTTAACAATAGATTTATATATTATAGTAGAACAAGTGTGTGATATACGCGGTTAGTAAAAATAATATTTAAAATATTTATAAGTATGACAAAAATATGAACCATGCAATAGAAACTACAGAAATAATTCAATAACCATGGAGTTTTAGAAACTACACAAAAATCCTACATTGAACAACGTTAGAAAAAAATTTATCTATCCTAATCATTTCCGAGTGAGTGAGTGAATATTAACGTCGCACTGTTAAGCTACACGAGGGCTTTTGTCGACAGACTTCGTAGTTGTGAACCTTGGTTAAGCGACGAGGACAACACTTATAAGCTGACACCCCCTCTCCTAACTACCACACCATACTAACGGGAGGACGTTTGAGCTCTCGACAGATTTAACGTGCATCGTCCCCTATACTTCAAGTCTTCAATTGTACTGGGCTCGAACTCATGACACGCTAGTTATGAGTCCGTTACCTTCACCACTAGGCTACCGCGGCCACCTAATCATTTTCGAAACCGAGTTCGAAGAACAGCATCTTTCCAAATTCTGATTGAGTAAATGAGTTTTTATTAACATCACACTATATGTAACACTAGAGCTATAAGTGACAGACCTCGTAATTTTGAACCATGGTCAAGTGACGAAGACTACACCTGAACTGGCACCCCATTCCTCAACTTCCACGCTAACGGGAGGACTTTCAGCCTTGACAGATTTCACCTGCATCAGCCCTCTACACGGGAGTCTTCAGTGGCACTAGGACCCATGACTCAACAAAATCACCCACGAGTCTGTGACCATGACCACGAGGCTACCGTGGCCACTGAATTCTTGCTGAAATGGCTATTAGTGGTTGTCTGAGAACTATGCTAAAGTTTCTTCGAATAAATCAAAAACACTCGCAAAAAAAAAATTACAGCAATCTAAGACTGTACCACCTTGTTTATCGTCGGAAAGAAGAGAGGTTTCACACACACACACACACACACATATTATACTTGTACTGATCAATACTAATTCTTATTTTAGCATTGATAAATCAATACTTTCAATGACAGAAGTTGTGAGCCTAAAAGAAGCATTCACTTTTTCAATTCCTCCTCTATTAGAGTTCACTTTCTCCATATATATATATATATATATCTAATTTTCATTCGTTAATAAAATACTTTCTATTCCTCCATTCAAGTTCAAATACAATTTTTTAAATTTGTAGTGGATGACACTTGAAGTTAAGGTATCCGACTGCGTTCGGAACCGTGATTTTAAAAATGCGCATAAATGGATAATTTTCATAATATTTAGTATCACTTAGATTAGAATGCATGTATAAAATTTGTTTTAAGAACATTGTGTGAGACACAAAAAAATTATTTAAATACAATATTTTGGCAAAAAATTAACTTAGAATAACCTTTTTTCAAAACGTTCTTTTTTGTATAAAAAATGCTACTATAATATTTTTTTTTTGTGTGTGTGCTCTCTCTCTCTCTCTCTCTCTCTTATATATATATAAAGTAAAGACTTCTCCAGAGAGTCTGAACTAAGATTTTTGAAAAATTCACATTAGTTTCAGAGCTACCCCCAATTAAAATAATTATCGGCGTTTTTTTTCTTAAAATTTCTTTCCTCTGTTTTAATAAAACGTGGATAAATCCACTTCTAAGGTATATATTTCAAAAATTCTAGTTGAGCCTCTGTGCAGAGGTCTGAGCTTTATACAGGCAAAATATTACTATAATAGAAGCATTTTTTACAAAAGGAGAATATTTTGAAAATGGGTCATTCTATGTTCATTTTTTGTCAAAATATTGTACTTAAATAATGTTTTATTGTAATACTATTCTTAAAACAATTTTATATACATTTTCTAATCTAAATGACACTAAATATCATAAATATTATCCATTTATACGCTTTTGCAAAATCACGGTTCCGAACGTAGTCGGATACCTTAATACAGTTTTTTCAAATATTAATTATTCATTGAATTAAAAAATGAATAAATACTAACAAAAATAATAGTCCCTCATCATATATATAGAAAGGAAAATCATTCGTAGTGTTCCTGTTGCGCAATGGATAGCGCGTTGGTCTTCTAATCCAAAGATCGTGGGTTCGAATCCCTCCTGTGAAGGTCCCATTTCTGAGACTGTGAGTTCTTTGTTAACTATACTGTTTTATTAGAGAATAATTAGATTTAATGAATAAATAAACAGTAACAAACAAAAAAGTAGTCCAACACCATATATAGAAAGGAAATTCGCTTTCTATTTTGTCACTCAATATTGTGATTCTGTCATATGTATATACATATTTATATTAATTGTAACTATTTAGAGAAAAGTAACTAAAATAAAAAAAAAAATTTGTTGACCTAAGTAGAAATTGACTTAATTTTTTTTATGTTACTTGTTGTAAGTATTAATTTCTTTAAAAACTTATTTCCTTCATTTTATTTTAATTAATTTCAAGGCTTTCAATCATCTCACGGTTGCAAATTGTTTCTCGAAAGAAACGAAATAATGAAAAGACGAGTGTGTTTCCTGCCTTCAATAAGTATCAAAGCCACAGCTTATAAACCTCAATAACTAAGAAAATAAGGTTGATATCGCGGCGAATACTCAAGTTGGGAAAAAAAAGTTTGTAAATAATAAATTGTCATCTCGGTAGATCTAAGTATGGGAAGTACACACACACAAAAACCTCAAACTTAATATGCTTCATTAAATACATCAAGGCACGAGATTGGTTAATTCCAACCAGAACTCACCGTAGGTATGTGCCCAATTAAACTAGCAAGAAAAGCCGAAATTTATTCAATATTCATATCAGGTAAAGTCTATCTAACGTATTCCTCGACAACGATCCCATTAAGTACATGAAACATTTTCTGCTTCCTAGCACGTCCAGCGTGTGTTTGTGACTCGAAACCGTTGATTATGAACGTACTCTCAGAGACTAAGAGGGAGCGAACGTAATTTAAAATTCATTATAATTTGGGATCCGCCCGGGGCTAGTGATACGGGTCGCGCATCACGCTTCGTCTGACCGCCAAGGAGAAGCAGCAAGACCGGTTTGGATCCCGGAAGAAAAACCAGAGCTCAATCTTGAGATAGTTTTAAGACCTTGACCCCGTCTACGAGTAACGAACGGTCATGGGCATGAGATTGTTTTGAATTTCGGTACCTGGCCATTGTTCTAGGTGGTTATGAATACCCCCCTGTTGATCGCATCCTTCATTGTGACTTGCCTAACGTTCTGAAAGATGATAAATTGGAAATTTTGCACGAGAGATTTCATCAATCCTTTATGAGGAAGTACAGAACGAGATCTTTCACACTTGAGCGTTGAAAGAACTTTTTTTTTTATCAACGATTTCTTCTAACAGAGAGAAATGGGAGGTCAAAAGATAAATACCTAAAAGAGTAGACGGAAGTGAATATTTCCCAATTCTTTTTCCACCACTGAAAAACTTATTTTTATTATTTCCGTCTTTAAGAAGAACATTAACCTTTAAAAAGTTAATATACAAGTTCAGAGATAGCAAATGGGATAGGGTTTTGTGATGGGTTATAACCGACGAAAAGCTTTGTTCGTGCATCTCTTATTTATCTTTTAAAATTACTTTTTGGAATAAGTTAAACGTGTATTTCTATGCCTAAGGATATAATCTGAAAAATGTTTCTTTTTCCATGTTACATTTTTTAGTATATATATATATATATATATATATATATAAAAAAACAATATATATATATATATATATATATAGAAATTTAAGTAAAAGTTAACAACATAAAGTAAAAGAATTGAAATGGCATTTTAATGAGTTCAATGCCTTTAAAAATAGTTTGTCATTAATTTAGCTCCCAATTATCTTAAAATAACTATAAATATTATGATTTGTAGAGCTTGTTCTTTATTTATAAAATTCTTAAACTTTATTCTTTAAAAAAGCCTCAAAACTACTATTTTTATTCATACACGCACACACTTTGAAAAAAATGACCCGTTTTTCATTCCTTATTAATAAAAATAAAATGAAAAGTTAAAGCATGTTTTACTATTGTTTACAAATAAAAGTTAAACAACATCTAAAATAAATAATATGATAAACTATCATTAATTAGCTATAACTATTTTTAAAGAACAATTCGCTTTTTTTTTTAACTTTTCAATTCGGTTTTAATGAACGTATATTCCTCTTTCTGCAAAAAAAATATATATTTATTTGCATTTATTGTCATTTTAAATGTATATTTTTTCTATTGATCAAGAGTGTCAAACTCAAAGGCTAACTTGGGCCAAACAAACAAGGTTTCACTTAAGGTAGGCCGCAAAAAAATCAATCTTCATAGAAACGTAAGTTTATTTCGAATAATACATTATAATAAGCCTATATAAAAGAACAAGAAAAATTTAATGTTAACATCATGATATCTCTTCTCAACTACTATCTTTTCTATTTTGGATATTGTATGCCGATATATTGGCCGAGGTCCTCAAAAATGTCCGTTCTGGGCCACGAGTTTGACACCCTTGCTTTAAATTGTAAAATAATTTATCTTTTCAATATATAATCATCAGACTATTTACTGTCTTTCATTAAATTTATACGATGTAAGTTGAATAAAAATAAGCTTACCCAATAATTATTCAAACCAGCATCTGTTGAATTCTGTTCAACGTTTTCCTTAATTTTAAAAAATTTAAACATCCCAATATAAGTGAAATATAAATAAAATAAATTTCTCTCTATACATTAAAAAAGCTTTTCGTGATGCTGTAATAAATTTATTACATACTATTGCAACAATGCCAACATTCAAGATAACTCGCCAACTTGACAACCCCGATTTCACATGTGTCGTACGCACTGAATTGGCAACCATGTGCTTCGTTCCAAAAATGCCGCCAATACGGTTTGGATAGTACATTATTATTCGCTCTTGTTTAAAAATATCGCAACGATTGCCTGGACTGGAATCATTGAATGAGAAGAAATTCGTAGTCTCATACGAAGACTTATTAACAATCAACAGAACTAAATACTCAACTTTCCACAAAGCTACAAGAGCTGCAGGTTTATCAAAATTTAAGAGCTTTATCAATGAAGAGTGTTGAACATTGCAGTTTTAATGATGAATTTAACTGAAAGGGAGCACTAAGAATGAATTTTTCGAAAAAAAGAACAAATAAATAAAACTACGCAGTACATATAAATTACAGTTTTACAATTTGAGCAATTAGTATGAACAGTTGTATAGTTTGCACAATGGGGTTGGTCCACCTTTAGCAGGACAGGAGGTAACCCCTCCTTCTATTAAGAAAATTTTAAGACTGGAGTAGTCGCCTATTGTATTGCTCGTATAATTTTAAATGACTACTTAAGTAAAATTTGTGTGTGTATTTCCCTATAGGCTCTCTTCCCTTTAGTATTCCTCTCGGCCTTCAGCGCATGCGCGCTTAAGGTATCCGACTAAGTTGAAAAAGTGCTTTTTAGGTGTTTGATGTTTGGTGTTGTTTGGGTCATTAGTGAAAAAAGAAGTTAATTATTGAGGAAGAAGGATTAATACATAAAACTAGAGAGTTTCTTAAGTTATTTTTATAGCATTAACTTTATCTAACTAATAAAAATATTTTTTTTAATTCGTTTTTTGAAGAATGAGCTTTTATGATTATTTTTGCACGAAAAACGTGATATCTTTTAAATAATTCAATCAAATGCAATGAAATTTATAACATATATGCTATGGGCCCTTCAGAGTGTAACAAACCGCAGGTTTTAAGACAGCTATATTTAATCACATTCTACAGCCATTTTTAGCTTAGAACATGTAGTAATTTTGATGAAAAATCATGACCATCAAATTTAAATGATAATAAAATATTTATTTCTTAAACTATTTTTTATTCTGCAGTTTGTGGCACTTCAGAGGGATCAAGAAGTATATCAATGCCGTTAAAATTGCATAATGTGCAATTTATTTTTATTTTTATCACGTTTTTCTTCACTTAAAAAATTTTGCTAAATTTTCCTAAAAATAATTTTTTATCAAAAAAAAGGGCGATACATGTCAGTTATTTAATAGTTATGACCTTTTTAAGCCTATTTATGTTCTTAAAACAATTAAATTATTCAGAAAATCAATTTTTGAAAAAATTATCTCCGAAACTAGTCGGATACCTTAAAACCAGCTTATGGTTCATCCTACACCAACCTGACTATAAGTAAACAAATAAATATTTAATAAGTTTATATTCAAATGGTATGAAACGTTTTTCCTTAATCGAAATTACCGATGTTAGCCAAAAATTAGCATTTGATGCAAATGATAATATTAAACATCGAAATAATGAAACAAATATAGATTACTTAACTCATAAACGCTTATAGCAGATAACAAAAATACAGGTTATTTTCTTTTTGTGACAACTGCTTACATCAGTGTTGATCTCTCTTTTATTACGCTTGACCGAATCTGAAGCGGGTTTTCTTAGCTATCTCGAGCTGCCACGGTTCAATAGTTGATATCATACATTAGCTTTCTCATGTCATTCAAAATAAATATTTAATCCTCTGAGAAGTGAATTCAATTTATTTAATTTAAGTTCAATGACATTCATTGAATAAAATTCCAGCAAAAATAAAATTTTCGTATCATCAACAGACGCGGATGATTGTTGTATTTACAACAGAAGTACGTTATTTGAATTTTTTCTCTCTCTTTTTTGCAAAAGCGCGATGGCTAACTTTGAGGATCAATGCTGTTTTGGAATTCTTCACTGAAAAGATTGATGAGATGTCGAACAAATCTCGATTTGAGAGTACAACTTATTTTTTTTAAATAATTGGCTCTTTATAGAGTTTACATTTATTTTATTCTTTGCAACTTGAGAATTTCGTGCATCGTTGAATTTAGTTTGCGAACAGAAACTTGCGCTGTCAACGTATCTTATTCGTGATATGGTTTTGCATTTTATGAACATTAAAATGATTTTTTAACGTATTAACACTTTTCTCCATGAAATTTTTTGATAATGTGGAATTATTTTTTATTTAAATTTAAAGAAATAATTAAAATAAATCTAAAAAATGTACCTATTCACTTCGTTTCTTAATATTATGTTTGTTAACATCATTATAAATATCAGATTTTTTTAATTTAAATATAAGAATATTTGAGAAAAAGACTCATTAAAATTTTAACTGCCTTTTAAATGTTAAGGTAATTTCATCATTGTTTTCTAATGCTTCCTTCACAGTATTATTTTGTTTTGTTTTATGGGCTCTATTCACAGAGTTTATATATATATATATATATTTGCAATAATTTTCTAACTACGCATTTTAAATAATTCTAAATGACAAGTTTGCATACTGATGCTTATTGCACGATGCCATTAGGGACCTACAAAAATACGTGAAGTAAAATATGCGGTTGTGTATGTAAGACTTGCAATATTTGTAAACATTACTTTATATGTTTTTTGCATAACTCTCATAATTGTTTTCCGTAAAATCTAATTCTTTCGAAGACAAGTAAAATTAAGGAAGACTCAATAAAAATAAGCTAGAAACATTTTTAAATGTAATAAAAAATTGCATTAGAGCAGTATTTTCAAAAATTATTAAATATATACACTCGATTTATAATCTACCAGACATCAGTAAAAATACGATTACACTGCCCAGGAGTAATAAAAATGTTATAGAAATTAGTAAAATTTACAAATGTGTTAGGAGTTTATACTTAATTTGTAGTTCCAGTGAGGGAATGAGTTTATATTAAATTCACAATCTAAAGAAACACTAGGGATATTGGTGTTGGACCACGTAATTTTGACCCAAGGTCAAGCGACGAAGACGACATCTGAGCTGCTACCCCAGTTTCTAATCTCTAAAACTGCGTTAATGTGTAAACTTTGATTCAACGTGCATCAGCTCCTTTACACGGCTTCTTTTCGGAAGCATCAAGACTCGAGCCGACAACATCGGTCACGAGTTGACCACTAATCTACCACGGCCACTATGCAGTCCTACCAACTCACAGAAAATTAAAATGCTTAGTTTTATTAGACTACATAAATTCACAAACCTTTCAGCTAAAGAAGAAAACTAACAACAAGACGTAGTTTAAGATAAATGAAATAATTAAGTAATTAACTGTAGAAAATGGTAAGAAAGTTTAAATTGCAAAGGACTTATTTATGAACGGGAAAAAAAAAATAAGTAGATGTAATGTACATATATTGAAAATAAATCGCTAATCGTATCGTATGAATTGTATATTTTATTTAGGACATACAAAAAAGCAAAAAATTTTTAAAAAATCAATAATGCTTTGCCCACATCTGTCCCTGGTGCAAGCTGTCTTTTACATGGGCATTGACCCGTAAAGCTGCCGGATGTTTTGCGGAATTGCTTGCCATACACTTTTCAACTGGCGAGTTACATCGGCGAGATGTGAGAAGGGTCAGAGATGAATGCTGAACAGATCTCAAACGTTCTTTATGGGCTAGAAATTCGGGGTAAAATCCTAGGAGAGCCCACACCCTTGGCGACAAACCGAAAAAAGCGCCAAGCCAAAACAAGATGGTGCCAAGCGAAAACGACAATGGCGGCACGTGAATATAGCGGGTTAAGCTGAATGCGTAATGAAAATATATGTAAACAATACAGAAATTAAACATTTAAGATAAAAAATATAAGAACAGCACTTACTTTCTTACTGCTGATCTTATTTGAGTGGAGGGTACAGTGTAACAACATATTTTAAAAAATCCTTGAAGGTCTCATAGCTAAGCGAATAATCCTGTGAGCGCCGCCATATACATTCTGCGAGGTAATGGTCGAACATACCTTCGGCGTGGCTGGTACGATTTCGAAGAAAGCGTTTTATTGCCGACCATGTACCCTCAGTAGAATTTGTGTGAGCACCGGTATCAGGATCTTTAAAACATACACTATGATTCACCTCCAAATGCTTAAAACCCTTATCTGACAAACATTTATACGCTTTCCAACAATCAGAAACAATCGTACTTCCAGGCAGAATCCATTCTTTTATCCCACACAGCAATTCCCCTTTCGTCCGTCGTTCAACCACTCGAAAAAATTCTAAGGTATATTCACTCACACACGCAGCCATACTTCCAGCCTGGTGCCCAACAACAAAATGAAATTTGAAATGCCCGCCGACAAAATACGAAAATTCCAGAAATAGTTAGGTTTACCATATCTAGTGTGATATGGGTAGGGTTACCCTGATGGCGCAATTATCACCAACCAAAATAATTAGCGCCAAGGGTGTGGGCTATCCTAGGACCGAACCCATGGCATTGTCATGTTGAAATGTAAAACCAACGTTATTTGAAAGAAAAGGCAATGCAATGAGGCGTAGATCTCGTCGACATACCACCCTGCTGTAAGAATGTGAAGGATGGCGATCAAAAGGGGCCGGCAATCCAATGAAAGGGCATTCTATGTCACAACTGTTGGTTGTCGTGCTGTGTGGCAGAGGACATTTAGAGGAGCATCTCACTGATGTCTTGGACATCTTCAAATACATTTTCGCTAGTCATTGGGGCATAATTCGAAGCAGGACTCATCGCTGAAAACAATTCTACTTTAGTTCATGAGATTCCAAATGAAATGCCCTCAGTAACATAGCAAATTTAATGGCGGTGCACAACAGCGAAAGACAGTCGGTGGGCGCAATGAAATCTGAAACCTCAGGCCCGTTTGATGAGTCATACATCAATGGTCACTGTAGTCACTGGTGTAATGGTTACAAATCGCATCTCTTTCATGAAGGCGTATCAGGGATTGTTAGTACTGATTGGATAATCACTCTATCATCGCATTTTGTTGTCTTTCTTGGTCGGGCGTTACCTTCTTAACCTTCCATACAGCACTGATTCATCGTTTCCTGCCAATATCGTCGAATATACTAAATATTCGATTACACCATCCTGCTTCCTTTAGATAGATTACACATCCTTTCTCAGAGGGATCTGTGTGACAAAATGCATGTACGTTTGCATATTTGTTTTAAAATATCTGGTGGTTACACCAGTTATTAATGTACTGTCATTTCACATTTGAAATTGCTCAACTCACGCAAACATTAACCTGCGATCTTGAAACTTTAATCAATTAAACATATTACCTAGACAAATGCAATGCCAAAACTTCATACCTATGCGATAATTTTTATCTATTATTGTGCATACAAACCCACACATACACTAGCATGCAAAACTTAAGAAACTGATGTATTTTTCAACAAACAAAAATGAAATTGCTGTTAAGGGCTTTTTGCATCGAGTACAGTGAAAGGGCAGCTCAGTAGAAAGGTGATGCATTCACAAATATCAGCGCTATGACATCAGTCACGGCACACAAACGTGTAAAATCTAAGCTTTCAGTGTCAAAACTAATCACAAAGAAGGAGAAAGAACGTATTTCCAGACATTCCCTGCAAGTAAAAGTGAAATAATATGTTCATAATGGTTTCAAGAAACCTACAGGATGCTTTTACATGGGATAGAATGATCAACAAGTTTGAAGAGGGACATAGTTTGACGAGTATTACACAAGACTTTGGAATTAACAAAAAGTATAATTTCAAAATTTAAGAAAATCTTTCAAATAACTAGTACAGCTCTAAGAAAGGTTAGCAGTGATCGGCCGAGGAAACCAATGTTCAGTTATGACCAGTATGTCGTTCCGCAGGTGAAAAGCGAACGGAATCAGACATCGGGTAACATTGCTCAGCAGCTTCGTACGGCAACCGGACGATAGGTATCACGGTTTACTTGATCCGGACTCAGCATAAAGATGGCCTATTCGTCCGGTGTCCTGAACGCTATATAACGTTGACAGCAGATCATTGGTAACACCGTTTACAATGATGTCAAGGACACAAAAACTGGACATCTGATCAATGAAGTCACATACTATTTAAGGATGAGATTAGATTTAGTCTGAGCAGAAATTCTCAGCACCAGATAATATGGAGGGTGATAGGGATAATATTTCACCCTCCTGACATAAAGGTAACAGACAGGTGTGGGGTGGTTCTGCATTTCTTGTGTGGGAAGAGAGCATTATTTTAAATGGATATTTTCGGCAGAGTATCACTTACCAGAGATCGTTACTGCAATCAAATTGTCCTCCCATATGTGCATTTGTTCCGAGGTGCCATTGGTTCAGACTTTATTTTTGTGGGTGACATTTCACGTCCACATAGGACCTCTGCTGTTGAGAGCTTCTAGAAAGTGAGGATACCTGTAGAATTGATTATGCAGCTTCCAGATCATATCCTCTGGAGAACACCAGACAGCTGAAACAAATGCTTCTTGGACAGTGATAACTCTTACCTCAAGAACTGCAGGGTAATTTGGTAATGAATATAAGCGGAAGGTGTATGCACTTAAGGGAAATCATGTAACTCACTAAGGGACTTTGGTTTGTTGTTTTTCCTTATGACCAGATAATACTGTTTTACTTACACCATTCTGTCAATTCATTACAATTCATTTTTTCACTTCTATACTTTCATCAACCTTTAAGTGCTACATTGGGTTTCTGTAATATGACTTTCA
>BMAV01009824.1:419364-477808 GCA_019973955.1 Trichonephila inaurata madagascariensis | reverse complement strand
AAATTGATTTCTTTTGAATTTATGGTATAATTTGAAAATTGATCAACTTTTACTCACTAATGTACATGCATATATATATATATAAACTTAAAACGAAATATACATGCTCACATATATAAAGTTAGGCAATATTCCAATTACCGTTCAGAGTAATCCTGTTGTAAAATAACATATTAGATTTTCAGTCGCGGTCAAGGTTTTTCCTACGGAAAAATATAGAAGATCATTTTTTTAAATACTCATAAGGACTTCAGAATTTATCAAATTCTGATAAAGCTTACAGCATATAGACCAGCGATACTCGACCTGCGGCCCACCGGACCTTTTTGAGTGGCCCGGTGATGGCTCGTTGCACTGACAAATCCAATTTTTTAAGAACAACGCATTAAAAATTTAGCAAGAAATTCTATCAATCAAACAATCAAATACGTCAATTTTGCTATCAATGTCGTGTTGATAAGAAATAAGAGATAACTTTTTTTCTTTTTGTAATTATAACGGTTAATGATTACAAATAACAGTGGAGTAGTGACCATTTTATGGGTGAAGCTACTTTATTTAACCCTCATTTCATCCAAGGGAAAATATCTAAAGAATATATATTGTTTCAAGACGATTGGGATCTTGATTATTTCGAAGAGAAAAGTAAACATGGATCAACAACTTGTTTCATGTATCGTGGAAATGTTATATTTAAAAAATATATAACACATTGCTCGTCGCTATATCATTGAGCACAAATCTTTCAATGGTCCTTTTTTTGAGGATCTCTTTCAAGACCAGATAAATCGGCTTTCTTAAAAACTTTTTCCAACAGCAACACAATACTTTGTCCGTAGTAATGTCACAAAATGCAGAGGTAACAAAAGCACATCCTATAAAACATTATGCATATATATATACATTGATTAACACACGCAATTGTTAAGGATAAACAAATTAATTGATACAGAGATTTTTAGAGGTTTCTCTTGAATGCTTCCAATGTACTCTTTGGCAAATTCAGTTATTTGTTCAGATATTTTTTTAGTAAAATCAAAAAAAGTATTAGAATAAATTTGAAACAAAAAATGCACAAGCAAGTCTGAACTAATTTTGAAACAAACAATACTGATCTCAGTCTGGAATTCAGTAAAATCTCTGACATCATCCTACACTGGATACATTATCTGAAATTAAAATAAATGCGACTTTGTTAAAAGGAAAAAAAAATAAAATTACTAAAGTACATGGCAACTTTGTTTTTATGACATAATACAAACAAGGGGATTAGGATCATTAATGAAAGGAAATTGAAATTACCCTATAATTGGTTAAAAAATGCATAAAACCCATTTTTTCGTGAGTTGTGTTTGATAGAGTTTGATATAGTTTTAAAATAAAAATCAGAATTATGTTTTAATATTTTGGATCCAATTTCCGCATTTTAAACGTCCTTGATCTTATAATGTACCCCACCCCCCTTAACCCTCATGTTGCGACTCATGTGGAATAGTTGTCCTACATACACAGTGAGACAAATAATTTTTTTAAGACTCGTCCCAGAACACAGGCTATAATGACGACATGAGTGCAAATGCGCATGCGTCATAATGTCCATGGTCTGCTGACACACTGCGAACAAGTTGATGGCATTTGGTCAAGTAAATGAGAGAAAACGAGAGTGTTCAATGCAAAAGTGAATTTTTTTCATGTTGATTTTTTAAGATGGAGAAAACAGCTGTAATCAAATTTTACGCAAAATTTGGTAAAAGTGCTTCGGAAACATGCCAACTCATGAAACAAGTTTACGGTGACTGTTATTTAAGCATATCAAACGTTTTTGTGGGTCACAAACGTTTTTTATATGGAAGAGATTCGGGGTAGAGAAGATGATCAGCGTAGTGGAAGACCAATTTCACGTAGAACACCTGAAATTATTGAGAAAGTACGAAATTTTGTGGCAAATGATCACTGCGCATCATTAAGAATGATGGCAGACTCTTTAAACATCAATAAAGAAACAATTAGAACCCTCCTGCATGAAAGTTTGGGCAAAACAAAAGTGTGTGCTAAATGTTTTCCACATACTTTATATCCGGAGCAAAAATCAATGAGAAGGGCACATTGCAAGAAACATCCTTTAAGCCGCTGAAAACGATCCAAACTTCTTATGTTATAGTCCATTGTTACAGGGTATGAAACCTTGTGTTTCCTATGTGACCCTGAAACAAAACGACGAAGTGCGGGAATGGAAGTCAGAAAATTCACCGCAATTAAAAAAAACAAGGAAAATTCCGCACAAAATCAAAACAATGCGCATTACATTCTTCGATGCTATGGGTATTATCCACTAAGAATTTGTTACAACTGGACATACAATTAAAGGCCAGTACTACTTATCTTTTTAAAAGTGTTTGATGGCCAGGATTCGTCGCATTCGTCCAGAATATCGGACTGAAAGCAATTGGTGTTTGAAACACGACAATGCACCCAGTCACA
Organism: Trichonephila inaurata madagascariensis; assembly: GCA_019973955.1. Taxonomy (NCBI): domain Eukaryota; kingdom Metazoa; phylum Arthropoda; class Arachnida; order Araneae; family Nephilidae; genus Trichonephila; species Trichonephila inaurata. The sequence goes on along the minus strand of BMAV01009824.1, from coordinate 475,327 downwards.
CCTCCCTTGTTTTTCGTCAATTTTGGGCAAAAAAATAATGTCTGTGTGTTGAACCATTCACCGTATTCACCTGATTTAGAACCCTGTGACTACTCCTTGTTCCAAAAAATTAAAATGGTGTTATTTTGAGGATATTTCAACCTTACAAATAACTTCGACGTGTGCTTTACAGGCCATTCCACAACGTGATTTACATCAGGTGTTCGGGATTCCTCAATAAATTGCCATACCAAGTGCATTGAAGCCGGAGGGTCCTATTTTGAATAAAAAACCAAAACGGGAATTAATTTCTTGTTTTTATTTCTTTTTACGGACACAGTCTTAAAACTTATTTGCCGCACTGTGTATATTGCCCAACGGAAAAAAAGGTTGAGTATCCCCTGATATAGACGATAACTTAATGTGTATGGTCTTATTTTAAACATGTAAAGTAAAGTGCTCAATTTTCTGGTTGGGGAATCAATGTTTTGATACATTTTCAGTGAAAATATGCTATTTAAATTTGTAAGTCTAGTCATCCATGAAATCTGAGTTTCAAAATGCCGTGAATCAACCTCAGATGACATAAGGCAACAGGTTTCTAGAGGAGAATTTTTGTCTAGAACATTATCTTAAATAAATAAAAAAGAAGAATAGTATGAACTATTAAACATATCCCACAAATCTTCGAAAATGGCTGTTACTTCAATTTGAGAGCAGTTCATGCCTTACCAAGGTAACATATTCCCTATTGTAATTTGGAGATTATCCCTTCTAATAAATTTCTTCGAACTTATTCAGTTTTTAGTTTGATATAATTATGTAAATGGTTAAATTTGTGTTGTAATTTAGGTAAATTAACGTTGGCTTAAGTGATGGAATATTTTTACAAGAAATTTTCAAATTCAAGATTGCGTATTTAACAGATTATTGTTTTGTGCAAAACTAGTTCATATCAACTTTTATTTTCTATGCATATACAGTTATGAGATTTTTAATCATAAATTTCATTAATATTAATTTAATTCTGAAATTCGTTCTTTTTTGTTTTATTCAGCATGATTTTATTCTGTTTCTGTTACTTAAATTTATTAATAGTGTCCTTATACATTCAAACAGACTAGGATTGTTACATGTGCATACAACAAATTGGGATGGGGGGGGGGAAGCTATGCTTATTCGTAATAGTGAATTGAAAAGTGTCAGTTACTTGATTGCAGACAAAAAAACAACCTTTATTTTGATGGTGAGTTTATGAATATTCGATATAAGGGCTGGTTCAAGAGTATTCTGCAAATGTGGATCAGAGTACAAGAAAATTCAACACTTTAGTTAAACAATTCATTAAAATGAATTGACGACATAAAAAAGAATATGGTATTGAAAAATTTATGTATTTAGAATTAATGTCTTTTTAATACCGTTTCATTGTAAAAAATAATTTCATATCAATTCAATTAAAATTTTTTAAGGTTTAGACGGAAATAAAATTTTAATTTAAAGCAATTGGCTTCCTCTTCTAAATTGTTATGTAGTTCAATAAACTTACATCATAATATATAACAAAAATAAATATTGTATATGTTTAAATGATTCATACCTTTTAAAAAGTTTGAGTGATTTTTATGATTTGATATTTACTAAAGTTTTGTTACAGAGAGAGAGAATATGGAATTTTTAAAATTTATTAGATAGTCTTGTACGCTGCATGGTAACTTATTTTTAAACTCATTTACGGAGAGTATTATGTTTGAGTTTATATATATATCGAATGATTTCTTTATCTTATTTGAATAAATATTTTTAAAAATTTGAAGTATATATATTTCAAACTTGTTTATTTGTAAAAGGAAACTGGAAAGAATAATTTCAATAATAAGATTTAACACTTTAATGATATCTTAATTTTCCAACAAAATATATTTGAAACTAAATTCCAAAAAATATAATGAATCGATACTTTCGAATAATTATGTTATTTTTATGATAAATTAAGCTTACTTACTATTGATATTTCTTCCCATTTGCTTCCTTATCTACTCTTTGAATCTGAAATATATCAAATTGATTTTCGACTCCATGGAGCCTGCCACCAACTATTAATTATAATTCCAACTAATTATTTTTGACTGAAATATATTTTCATTATAAATTATAATTCTTTATATATATTACTAAATTAATCCCCAAAACTTTACATATTTATTAATTTTTATTTTTATCATCTGTAATGCAAGTGAGCTGTGGAAATTAATCATAGCTTCAAGCAAGCAATGAAAAATAAAAAATTGCTATTACAGACCCACCCTGATAGCTTTCCTAACACTAAACGGTAACATTATAAAAAAATTTAAAATATATTAAATAAAAACACAGTATATATGTTTCTTACAATTTAAAATACACAAAATTATTTTGCCTAAAATAATATTTCACCGAAGAAAAGTTTCACAGCGTTTTTCGAAAAATCCATATTACGTAATTATCTATGCACAAAAAATACAAGCCCACACAAACAACTACACCTTTGTACTAAAAGTCAACCCCTAGATAGGCAAATATGCTAAAAATCTAATTATCTATTCTGGGACATGCTTAGATGTATGTATGCTGCCTCCCAAAGTAATCAATAATGACCCCATGAGAAGCCTTGAAAGTCGCGTTTTGAAATAGGGTTCGGAGACACATCTGCTTTTTCGAACTTCAAAACCCTATCCAAGTTGTCATTTGCTTCGCAGGTCACTAGGTTAATAGCTAGTATTTGAGGTATCTGGAAGATCCTCAAGTAAGAATCTCTGGGAACTCAAGTCCCTACAATAATGACAGACGAGAAAAATAATAAAAATTAAATTGCTCTTCTTTTTCCCTTACGTTTAGATTTAGCAACAACCAAAAAAAAAAAACCGGTTATTTTTTTTAAGGTTTCGCATTTTTAAGCTGTATTGTGTTGATCCACGATCGCTTCTCCACGTGTTTCTGTTACTTTTAACCTACTTTAGAGTTCATCTTGAAAAAGTTTTTATTAATTATCTGTTCAAAGTCTTAGAAAAAAAAGATTATTTTTTACTTCCGAAGATGTCGCGAGACTTTAAATTTTGTTCCATCTTCATAAAATTCAACACGAATGATTTCTGGAAAGGGTTTATGGTATTAAAGAATTTTCTTTAAAAAAACATGATTCAACTATTTGAATTATTAACAGTTCTTTTTCTTGTATACTTAAATCACACCTTGTGGTTCAAAATTTAAAAATATGTTTCCAAACATTTACCACCAGATTTTTGAACTAAAATAAAGAATTAGACTAAAGATCTATATTACCGATTGCTTCTCAAAAAACTTTCAATATTTGTGACCCAATATTCAATCATAGTTTTCATCGCCCCCTCCCTCCATAAAAATAACAATACATTGAACTCAATAATACAATACTTTGACACTAAAGCTACATATGACCTTAACCTCTTAAGTGACATCGGCGTATATATACGTCTGACTCAACCGATGTGTTAAATGCCCCATACTTATATATATATACGTTTTCCTGAAGTACGATCTTTCTGCACACTGCTATCCACAAAATTATTCTGAAGGCTTTGGAATGCAATAAAAGAACCGTGACAGAGTGTTTGCGAAGGATTTACTTGCATTAGAGGATTTCCTTATATATTTCTTTTCTTCGCAGTACGGAGACATTGGGTTTAGTGAGTGAATATTAACGTCACACTGTTCAACTACACAAGAGCTTTTGGCGACGGACCATGTAATTTTAAACCATGGTCAAGGGACGTGGACGACACCTGTGAGCTGGCACCCCCCTCCCTCTCCTAACTACCGCGCCACACCAACGGGTGGAGACATTGGGGAGCGAATCGCGTAACTTTTAATTGGCAATTAAGGGATTATTTATAAGTAGAACAAATTATCAAGAAAAGTGTTAATTTTTGCATATAATTTATTTATGACAAGCCTATGCGGTCACTGGTAATTATTAAACTTGTTCTTGACTTAGTATTGTTAAATTAATTATAAAATACATTGTGCAGTACTGATACATTTATAAGTGTATTATATCAGCGTATATGTTAATATAATTTTTTATTATGTCATAATGTATTTTGTTTGTATACTTACAGTAAATTAATAATTTTTTAAATAATGCTTTGTTTTCAACTTTTTGATATGCTCGCACCCCTCTCGTAGAGTTATCACGCCCTCCTAGGGAGGCGCACCCCACAGCTTGAGAAACGTTGATATAACTGGAGAATAATTAATGGAGAAAAATACAAAAGAAAAATATATTGAAATTCCTTTTAAAAAATATTCCAAATACGTTTTTAATTGTTTAATCAAAAATAATGTAAATTTTGAAACAAGTTATCAAAAAATAATCAAAGTTCATGTGAGGTTCTTTTTAATTCTCAATAAAAGGTAGTGTTTTAAAGTTTTTGTGGTTTTTAATCTAAAAAACTGAAAAACGTTATTTTGCAAGGAGTGTTTGAGTTCGAAAGAGGTCTTTTTGGTGAAAAAATAAATTTATCAATTGGAAGAATAATGAAAGTACTAAGCCTCTTCGACACAAAAGAGTAATTGAAAATTATTCGATTCATATTAAAATTTTTTCTGCTAATGGTAATAAAAGCCGTGGAAAAGTCTTCTTTTCTGAAAAAAAAAACATATTTTCCTAAAGTCTAGCATCTCTTTAAAGCAAATATCCTTATCGATTTCAGACAGGAAAATATGTATATCAATCTAGAACGATAAAGAGATTCAGGAGGTATATATTTATATACTTTACATTAAGAATAAATTCTGATGATAATCCGTGGGGATATATTGGATTATTAATTTTCGAAATGAGAAAATTAATTTAAAACAAAAAAATCAAATGTCGTAAATTTGTTGATTTTTTAATTCAACCCCTTCCCCCCAAAACCTATAACGAATAGTTTCAAAAGTATATAATTTTCCATCAATTAATAACTCCCAAAAATATTTGCTAAATAATTATACATATTATCATGACAAATATGAACTCAAAAAACTGTGTAATTAGCGGATAGCATTACTGTAAGAGTATAATAGTGCATATTAAATATTAAAAAAATTACTATTACAAGATCCTGACTTCCCTGACAATGAGAAATATCACTTGAAAATCGCCATCTTGTAAGCACAACCCTTACTAAAACAAGTTGTCAGAGCTAAACGTTCAAAAAATTCTGCAGTTACCTTGTTGACTAGAAACACACATATGTCTTAAACTTTTCGTATTACGAGAGTAACGTAACTTAATCAAATGCATATTGCAATAAGGAATTAACAAATTTAATAAGAGGTATGGCTTTTCATATATTTTTAAGAGCACCATAAAAAGTTGCAGACATCGATGTCGCTTGACTTTTGGAAAGTATTCAAAAAGAATTTATTTAAGATTACTCTTGGATGCTTCTTTAAACAGCAAACAGCAGAATGATGAATTGGCAATGCTTTAAGAATTCAATTGCGGTGTGAAAAAATCAAATTTTTTAATGAGTTTTATATTCTTTATGTATTTCAGAGCCTCACTGAGAGATTTTTCTTTTAAATCGAGAAGAGACTAGTACGTTTGAAAAAGAATCATCTTATCTTTCCCTATATGTAGGTATGCGAAAAAACTCTAGGTTTTCCATATCGTGATTATATTTGATTTGAAACCAAAGGCTGTCTTCTATGATCTCGAGTTTTTGTGTTGGTATTATAGCTGCAGGCAGTCTTTTTAAAAGTGGGGATGGGATTATGAGGATTAATAAGAAGGTTAATTTGCTGTGGAAAGGGTCACAAACTCGTAGTCGGCGTTCTATTAATCGCGTTATAGACTTGGCTTGGAGCCACTAAAAACCCATCGAGTAGACGGTATAATGCACATTAAATTTGTCGAGGCTCCAAGTTCTCACGTTGATTTGCAATAGAAGTTGGAAAGTGGAGTGCCAGCTCAGGTGTCACTCTCATCACTGGATCGAGGTTCAAAATTATGACACCTTTTAAAAGTACATTTCATTAATGTGTGAATTTAAAAAAAAAAAATAATAAATAAATAATAATTAAATATTTTAAGTATATATATAAATTATAATAAGTAAGCAATAATTGTTAAGAATTTTTTCTTTTAAAAATACTTTATTAAAACATCTTTTATAAGCATTTTTCTATTTGCAATTCCTACTATTAGTTCTCTCTCTCTCTATATATATATATAGTCTTATTCTCTACAAACAAGAGATAACATCCAACAATCACAATCGAAAAACACATAGACAGTAGGAAAATCACACAATGAAGGACCTATGAGTTACCGAGATTAAAACTTATAAAATGGATGCTGCAGTATTATAAACATTGCTGACTTAGGACAGCTAATATATAAAATAATTTATATAAAAGTGGGGGTAATTTATATTAAGTGGGATATATATATATATATCTTGTTAAAATTTTCAATCGTTAATAAAATACATCCTTTTCATCCAATGAAGTTCAAGCAATTTTTTAAAGCTTGTAGTGGATGACACTTGATGTTGACACTGGTTTTTTTTCAAATAATAATTCCTTAATTAAATTTTATTTTTTAATTTTAAATTTATTCTGCGTTATTTCTGTCAAAGTGTAACGAAGTAGGAATTGACTTTAAAAAAAATTATATTACTTATTAAATTGAAATCATGAAAAAAAATCAAATACTTCTAGTACTCTCAATTTTTTTTTTGAACCTGGTTCTATAAGTATGGAGAGTCTTTAGATAGAAGTATATCAGTGAGAGAAAATATCAGAAGGTGATTAATAATTTGCGATGTAAATGTAATTGATATCACTCTCTATCTTTTCTCGAAGTTTTGTTATTTAATTCCAGCAGTTTTCTGATAAGGAAATTTTCCTTTCAGATTAATTCGCAAAACATTTTTTAAATTTAAAAATTTAAGGTTTCAGATATGCACTTAGATCAAAACTTGCATCAAAAAATATCTTGAACAGCTGTAAAACTTCCCTAAAGTATCAAATAACTGTGAGAAAAATCTCACCTGCTCGAATCATTTCTCTTTTAGAATACTTGTTAGTTCATTTTTCAATATCATAAATGGGAAGAAATTCCAACAGTTATGATTGGGCCAAAGTTCTTTCCTTTTGTCTTAGGCCTTGCTTTACTGGCAGTTTTGGCAAGTAAGAATTAACAGTTATTCATAAAAAATGATACTCAGTATTTTAAGATAGTTCCATAATAAATAAGCTTTAATAAAATATATTACAGAAAAAAAAATTATTTTAATGATTTATTTATATAAAAATTATGATATTTAGCAAATAATATAAGTAAAGATTTTGTTTCTTTTTTAAAGCTTAAAATAAACTTATTTTACTTGAGATTTCTTATTAATTTTATGTTTGAATTTAGATAATTAATACTAAAAATTTAAAACTTATTAAATAAAAAATATATATAATACAAAATAATAATTCAAAAACAACAAAAATACAGAAGCTAATCAAATCATTTTAAATGAACTGTATAAGGTATTTTGTACTCCCTGACTTTTTTAAAAATAAATTATTGCTCTTTCGATAAAGTTCGGTTTCACTTCAATTCAAATAAAATTGAATATCGCGCATTAAAATACATTTTGTTCTAATATTATAAAATTCAAAATAATAATTAAGATAATAGTAACAATAGTGTTTTTGCATGATTAGTCAAAATTTTTAATTAAATCAAATTAAATTAATTTAAGACTAAATATTTTAAAGATAATTGAAATAAACTTGTCTGTTTTATATTCATGTTCGAGAAGTTTGCTCGAAATTGCTTTCAAAGATGCGATAATGAAATTATTTTCATTTCTGAATAATGGTAAGGAAATATACTCCTTAAAAATAAATTTTGTTCAACATTTTGCAACATATTTTTAAGCATAAATTCTACTAAGAATATTCTTTCTGTAAATATTTGAAAGATTTTGAAATCAAAATTTTAAAATAAAACTATTTTTTTAAAGATGTACAACTAGCATCACAAATAAAAGGATTCAAAACAAAATATATTTTCAAATAGAAAAATACTTGAAAATCTTTATCATATTCTCGCTTTTTAAGATATCAAGAATAATGAGTTTTTAACATAGTAATCATTTTTAGTAAAATCTGCACTTTATTTTCCTTTTAACGAAACACGTTTGTAAGTACATACAATCAGACCTCTATATAACGAAGTAGCTAAATCCCAGAAAAAAGTTCGTTATATGGAAAATTCGTTATTTAGAGGCTCATCTTTTAATATGCTTTAAAAACCACATAAAACAAATTCTAAATTCATAAACACTATATATTAAAAAAGTAATTATTCACACCTTTTATTTAAAATTAAAATATGTTTATTTTATATATCTTACCAATCAAAAAGAAAGAAAGAAAGAAAAACTGCAAGGAAAACAAGAAAAGAGAATGCCGAAGAATTCACTGTATTTTCAATAATAAGAAAATAATTTTATACTAAAATCAATGAACTTTAAGGATGTTTTATAATTTAAAGCATACAAGTAATATTAAACATACATTATTTTATAATTAGAAAATGGGGACACAGGGCAACTCCACTGAGAGTGAAAGAGGATATCGAAGATGCTTCTAGTGTGTGTGTGTGTGAACTGGGCAATGGGGTTAAAGGTTGCACTTCTCGGATGAAACGTTCATAACTCTATGGCTCGCGGTGAGTTAGGATCTAATAAAACCAGTTCAAGATTTATGACCACCATTAAATGTGTTAAAGAGAGAATCACTTAAAATGTACAGAAATACTTTAAAAATAGAGAGAACAAATTAGGGAGAATCACAAAAGTAAAAGTTCGTTATATAGAAAATGCACTTCGCTATAGAGAGGTTATTTTACGAAGAAAATCGTGAAATGTTCAAGGTTCCAGGAAAAAGTTCGCTATATAGAAAAATTCATAATATAGAGGTTCGACTGTATATTAGTATTTTCCAGCTAAAAATTAGTCACTAATGTGTTCAACTTGGTAATTTTCTGGGGTATTTTTTCTCTTTTTAAAGTTAATATAACTTATACACACACACACACAAATGAAATGTCCAATGCTATCTTGACCCAGAAAAATATGGAGAAAGCCCCAATTAGTGTTAAGAACTTAAAAACAATATAATCTAATGCAGCGTAATATATTCACATGTCTATTAAAAACAATCACAAAATTCTATTACAATATCTCATCGATTTCTTTGAATTTTCACATTTCTTTGGAGTATTTTTAAAGAAACTCATTGATATCCTAAGTAAGATTTTGAAAAGGATGCTCCTTGTGGTTCAAATTGTTCTTAAAAATCACAAAACTATGAAACTGCATTTTTATTTCTTAGTAAAAAAATCATGTAGTACTTTTTGATTACCCTCTATGGAAATTTATTTAGAATTACAACTGATAAAAGTCTGGAAAAACAATTAAACTCATTAATTAAAATAATTCAATATTTTCCCTCTGTATTAATGGTTATATTAATAAATAACATGAGTAATTTTTTTAAAAATTTTCTTTAGATCCTGTTTTATATATATTAAACAGTGCTTTAAATTCTTAATCGCAAAAAAAAAATAGTTTAAATTATGTAAAAAAGCAAACAAAAAAAAATTAATAATTTGTTATACATTTTTAAAAACATCTTGTTTTTGTTATTATTGCCAACCAAAATATTTTGCATTGACATTTATGTTTGATTGGTTATTGATGAAAATCACACTTTGAAGCAACATGAAGGCTATGGACGAGGGACCCAACAGTTTTGAAGTACGGTCAAGTGACGAGGACTACTCTTGAGATGGCACACCCCACACTCAACTTCCTCACAACGTTAAAGTGATGGCTTTGAGTTCGACAGATTTAACGTGCACCATCCCCTCTACAAGATGGGTCTTCAGTGGGACCATAACTGGAATGCATAACTTGACACAAAAACAACTCCAGCAAAATGATTTTTATGAAAATCCATCAAAAATTAGATTTAAGCCTTCTTCGTACTGTGTCCACTTCATCAGGATAGTTTTAAGCACTTTCTTTTGTCGTAATTTAAAATTTTTTCATTATATCAGTTGTCTTTTTAACCCAATACTACCAATAATAACTTTAATATTTTAAAATAAAATTGTAAAATTTAACTACTTATTTATTTTCCTTTCCAGCTGCGGACATAGACGATTATCAATGCCACGAACTGTACGAATACGATGCATCCGTTAAAGGAACAGTATCAAATCCTTTCTATGGCAAGAGACAGTACCATAACGGATTATGGTGCGAATACAGAATTCGAGCCCCAGAAGGGCAGGTAAAAAAAAGTTGCCCTGATTCGCAACTCATTCTTTTTTCATATATTTATTTTAATAAATTGTTTTCGTCTAAAAGTGTTTAATTATTCTCTTATTTTAAAATTTAGAGATTTTTTTTTCAAAATCGAAGTATAGGGAAGTGATGTTATATTCAGTACAAAAAGAATACATCATTAATATTTACACTTGATATATATATATATATATATATATATATTATTTTTTTAAATGTGAATTAGTTTTGCATATAGATTCTGTCAAATAAAATGAATAACATTTTCATTTTAGAAAAAAATTGAAACTGTGTTCTTTTTATCACAAAATGATTATTACAGAACGATGTACTTTAACCTTTATTTCATTCAGCCTATTTTTAAAGAAATAATTATTATGTTAAACCATTAATTAATCTATGAAGCAGAATTATTCATCGACTTAATGAAGTTTTTTCCCTCCAGAACGTAAATAAATGTTCAAATTACATCTGAGGCTCGTTTTTGCCTCCATTGCGCCATTTTATTTGATTTTATTCTGTTCTACATTCACAGAATCCAATATAATTTCCGAAGTTTATACAAATAGGAAAAAAAGAATTCTGTTCATTTTAGTACTCCTTTCTCTCTGAGCAGTTGAAAGGCAAAACTACAGATCAGATTGATAGGAAAAAATATAGGGGAGGAATTATTTGACATTTGAGGCCGCGCTTAAGAGACACTACAATTTACCTTTATAATGACTGACTTTGAATTTATTTAGTTGTGGATACAATTTGGTGCCTATTTTCCATAATTATATTTAGAATGTTCTGTTCACTTCAAGTACATACTTATTTTTGCTATTTTTCTTAAGTTAAGAGTCATAACCATGCTTAATTAATTCAAAAACGATTAATTTCTGAGTCGAATTCTTTGTAAACCTATGTAAAAAAGGCAATTTTTGTAAAAACTATGTAAAATTAAAAAATATTTTATATTGAGTTACATTTTGACATAAGTTTATAATTGCCTTAAAATTATGTAAGATATATGTAATGCTTTCCTAATCAAATATATATTGAAAAAGTTTTATTTATGGTATAAAAAAATATTCTTCATGTTATAGACTAAGATACTGAGGAAGGTAGATAAAAGATACTGAGGAGCTCAAATCATGAAAAATACATGATTACAATCTTTAGTAATGGAGCCTTTGAGTCTCATGCTGAAAAAGAACGATTTTTGCTTACGATTTTGTTTATAGAAAAATTTCGTAAATATTTAGACAAAGATAAATATGACGAATATTGTCAGGAAAAAAAGTTTGACTGCCATGAGATATAGAATGGTAAATTCATACATATCGATAAAAAAAAAACAGATAATTTAATCCATTTCCTTACATTTAAATGATATCTCGGCGATATTTAGTATTGAGATCACGCATAAAAACAACCAAAAAAAGGATAAGATTACAAAACCGTTATTTTAAGGGCCATGGAATATAACAGAATAGATCACTTTTATAATATTCTTAACCATTAAAGTTTTTTAATTTATTAAATGTATAAAAGTTAATAACGTTTTCTCATCAATGCATGGCTTTAAAAAGAAAGACAGAATATTCTGTAATTATTACCTGAACTTATCACTTAAAATGTTCAATTTCCACCGACATTTCTGGTTTTAAAGATTCCTCAGCATTTGAATATATTCGTCTTTTCAGACAATCAAAATAACCTTCAAGGATTTTGACATAGATCCTTCTGGTGGATGCAGGCAGGATCAGCTGGTTGTGTATGGCAAGGATAAGCAAAGTGTCCTGGGAAATTTCTGTGGTTATCAACTGCCTCGTCCCCTCCTGTCTAATCCAGGAGAAAGCGAAATTCGACTTCTTTTCAGATCAGATTACATGAAAGCTGGCAGGGGATTCCTTTTGGAATACGAATCTGGCCCTAATATGCGTAAGTGAATAAAAAAATAATTAATATTCTATTTCTAAGTCTGAATAAATATATGGCTCAGTTTTGCTTTTAAAATGAATATCGAGAGAAAAGGAGAGATTTCGGATATCCTTTTATATGCTATTTTTTAAGATTCTATTTTTTGTTCTAATTTTAATGATACGTGTTATTCCAAAACATTATGTTCAGACTTCTGAGGAGATGCAGAGAATATCGTAAGGAATCGTAATCACATAGGAAAATAGACACAGAAACGGATAGGTGGCGCTGTACGTGACATCTCAAAATCGGCACATGTGGCTTCCTCATTTCAAATACAAATTGCATATTGTGAACATGAATCGTTCCATAAGCATCGAGTTGACGGACATTCAAATGAGAACTTTTTCAATACGCGTGATGTGCACATATAGGGGTGGATATCGTAGTAGACTGTTATCGAAGCTTCTTACCAGCTCAACTGGAGATTTATAAGTAAATGATTTTCCGCCAGGAAGTTTTTCCGGAATTGCTTTATGCTGTCCTTGAACGTAGCATCGGTGGTTTCAAGGCTTCTGCCAGGGCCACCGTTCTTCAAGGCCAGACGTTCGAAGATTGTAGGACTAGTCGCAGCAGTTTTGTTACATAGTCACTCTGTCCCTTCATTTATCTCCTCTGGGTTATTTTCTGAGGAATGGCATGAAGACCATTACTTATGACACGCAAGTAGTTTCGGAAATGGACCCAATGGTACGAGTCAAATCATCATCGCTATAATTACGATAGCCTAAATGTCAAGAACCTTCGAAAACGTTCACTAATCCATGTTGCTTAGATATGTTGCTAGTGTCATGCTGAAGAGCGTAATTTTGAACATATCCAGTGATGATGTACTCTTTTTTTGTTCTACTTTCTGTAATTGTCCTCCTATGTTTTTATCTCTTTGTATCGTTCGAGGAGTAGTTCCGTCCATGCTTTCCTATGTGATTATGATTCCTACCGATATTCTATACCTCCCTCTTAAGTTTGTACACGGAATTTTGAGACACCTGTATATTTTATTAAATACTACGTAGACGGAAAGATAAAAATGAATAACATCCAAGTTGAAAAAAAAATCTTCCTTATAGAATAATTTATAATTCATGTTTATTATTTTTTACTACGAGTACAATGAATTCTTTCGATTTGTTCTTTTATCTATTGAAAAAAATTCACATCGTTAAAATAAAGTACCTACATCATTTTGAATAAAGAAATATCGATATCCTTCCAAATCTTTGTCCAATTAATCAATTGAAAAAAAAAAATAAAATGAAAAGCATTGTTATGATATACGATAGAATTTAATATATGTAATTCTACTATTTTTAAACCGCGGTAGTTTTTATTTTTAGTAGATGAAATTGCGCGTTTAATCTAGTATTGATCTTTTACAGTATAAGTTTTCAGATAAATATTCCAAAGATGTACGCATCTTTTTTCATTTAAGAGTACCTTATTTGATATTACATAGTACTTATTTCAAGAGAGTATGTGTTAAATACTTTACTAACGTAAACAAATTACAAACTAAAATACATATGCCGGCTGGGTGGCGTAGTTGGCAAGGCTCTGGTGTCGTTCTCCCAAGTCTGCGGGCTCGACGCTGTCCCTATTCGGTGGATTTTCATGGTGCAAAATATCGACAGCGCCCATTTCGTATGATAATGCGGCATGTTAAAAAATCCTAGAGTGCCTACACAGTTTCACATCTTTGGAGCTCAAGGGCCTCCCTCTGAGGAGAAATCTGGGAATAAAAATTACATTGTGACAATTGATATCCATGTATATGGTGCCGAATTAAAAAGTAATACCAGCTCCCGTAGAATGTACTAGGTCTACAACGATAATTATCAATTCACAGTCCCATTTGAAAAAAAAAATTTACATATATTAAAAAATTATCTTACTAATATTCCTTTAAAGAATGAACTAATTGTCACATATATTTGTGTGGGTCATACAAATAAATAACTCTACTATAATATAATATGATACATAAAAAGTTCAAGCAATTAGTAAAATCTGATATTTTGTGATGATTTGAGAATTATATGTTTCTTTTATTTTATTGTAAATCAGAAGCTTACGTCATAAAATTAAGTAAAAACACACTTTTACTCTTTTATGTAAAATGTATGCATTCAGAGGGATTGTGAGAGTGCATAGTAAATAAGTTATTATGAAAGTTGACATTTTCTTATAGTTTAAGTATTAATATTATTCTTTCTCTAATAGAAAATTGATCAACAGATCTATGTTTATAAATCCATAATGCTGTCATAGTACTATTAACTCATAAAGTAATGAGCGTTTCAATAAATAAACACAAAAAATACTTTGTGTGTTGCTCCAAATGATAAAACCATTTTTCCTTCTCAATTTTTGAAAAGATAATTTTAAAAACAAGTATATATAATTAAATTTGTGAAAAAAAATTTAAAAGCTTGTATTTTTATCAAAAAAGAGAGAGAGAGAAATACAAGCTTAAGACAAATGTATAAATATTAGAGGGGAAATTATTTTTACTTAAAATGCATAAATAAATAATCAGTTATGATGTTTTAAATGTGACATAAAAATATTATTATAAAGTGTTGTAAAATAATATTTTATACCGTATTAATAATTATATTTAAAATATTTTTTGCAATCTGTCCAGAAATCTGTGAAGCCGGCTACACTCAGTGTGCAAATAGAAACTGTTATAAAAATGAGAAGAAATGCGATGGTGTTGATGACTGCGAAGATGGAACTGACGAAGAAAACTGCAGTAAATATTAAAAATTTTTATATTGATATTTCAAGCTAATAAAATTTTTAATTAGGTTAATATTCCATTTTTAGTTTATAAAATGATCATTTGATGCTTTCTATATCCTGTTAGTACAATACTAATTATTCGTTTCGATCTTTTTTTTTTCTTAACATGTCTTGAATAATAATAAATTCTTGTCAAAAATTTAAAATTTAATACAAATTTTAATCTTTTGACTTTATTTAATTTAACGAAAAAATTATGCTTTTTTCAATCAAAATAAAGCAAACGATAAATTAAAACTACATTTCAAATATAATTTTTATAAAGGCACTGATTGCTTGAATTTCTGGTGCATTTAAAGCCTCAGTCATAGCCATTTGTATTTTATATTATATTTAAATAACTTCTGCGAAGTGGAATAACGTTATAAATAATCTGCAGTGCCATATGAAAAAACTAATAATAAAATAAAAAATGTTATTATAACGTTTTTTGAAAGACGGCTTTTATAGGAAGGTTTAGAATTTAATTAATCATGAATTGCAACAAATTAGATGAAATCATATTTTCTGCGATTATGAAAAAAAAAATATTTTATAGTGCAAAATAATGTTTATTTCACAACATTTTTTTTCTGGATTAGATTTTCAAGAATATTCAGATAAGTTGTCATTAAACACACACACAAAATCCAATTTAGTTTACTTTTTAAAATGAAACAAATAAATGTAAAAAAAAATAATAAATCTAAAATGTCGCACAGTCAGATTTAGTGAAGCACAAAATATTCGAAACAAATAAACATGATTTTCTTTTTTAGTAATTTCTAAATTTAAATAAAATAACTTCGGAATAACTACTTTTTTGTTCCTTACAGGATATGTGCACTTAAACTAATACAGTAATACCTGACTTACGCGAATTCCGAGTTACGCGATTTTCAAATCTCGTTGTAGAATTCGTCTTTTTTTTTTCTTTTTCTATCACTGAAACTCAAGCGGAATCAGTGCCAGAGACAGATGAAATTGGTATTGTGATTGAAGAAGTTGTCGATCTTGCCTGTCAAGTAAATTTTGAAGTGGATAGTGATGACGTTCAATATTTGGTGGATTCCGACAATCGAAGCTGGCAATTAATAAGCTTATTGAAATGAATGAGCAAGAGCAAGACATTAAAGAAGAGTCTTTAGACGCAGTTCAATCAGAAGATCGAATGACGGTTGGTAATTTGATAGAAGGCCTCAGTTTAATTGAAAAAGGGTTACGAATTTTTTAAAAAAATGCAGAATGCAATGAAAAGTGCATATTTTTTCAACAAAACAAGGAATAAAAAAATTATTTGGATCTTACGAAGAAATTTTGCGGGTGAAAAAAGTATCTTTCAGCCAGCTTACTATTTGTTAGATTTTTTTATGAAACCTTCTATACATCAAAATAATCTTGGTTTGCGATTTTGTATCTGTGTTACCTAAGATTTTACTAAACATTTTTTTTTTCTAAATTATTACTTTCTTTCGCCACCGTCCCCAACTAAAAATAATTTATATGCAAAATTATACCGCGACTTACACGAATTCGACTTACGCGGTTATACTCAGTCCCACCTATCACCGAATTTCGGGATATTACTATATTTAGATTAATTTAAGTACTGAAATTTTTTATGTTTGTCGAGGAAAATTTTTTTAAAAATAGTTTCAGACGCTGTTAAGAGAAAAAACATGCAAAATCAAATATAAATGAAAACAATACAAAAAGGTTGTTCACTATATTATTTAATTAGACTATTAAAAAACAATTCTGTTATTTTATAAATACAAAAATTGAAGAACTTTTATAATAATTTGAAATATATTAGTTATAATGCATTTACAAGTATTTTGCGTCAATGAAAATTAAACATTTACTTAGATTTATTTAAGTAACATCAGTGTCGGATTAAACGACATGGAGGCCCCTAGGCAGTAGAATTCTTGGGACCCTGTAGCCTGTTTTTGTAACCCTAACAGAAAACAGAACACGCTCTTGTGGGCCTCTAAAAAGCACGGGGCCCATAGGCAATCGCCTACTCCGCCTAATGAGTAATCCGGCACTGAGTAAAATTACACTCGGAGCATAAAAATGGAATATGGAGACCAATCTCATTATTTCCACCGTCAAACACAGGGCCAAGACGATACATGAATTGATTCTACATTTTTCTTACATGAATATTATTTTCTTCATATTACATGAATAAAAACTGGGATAAATTAGCGATGCAAATAGTTGTTATATTCTATATTCTAATTTCATAACCTATAATATATATATATATATATATATATATATATATATATATATATATATATATATATATATATATATATATAATTAGCAATAGACATAAAGGTTTGGCGATTCCACAGTTTTTATCTTGAAATAAACCCGTACAAAAACTTCTTAGAATTGTTTTCTTTCAGACTATCCTGTGGTGCTCGAACCCAAAGAGTGCGGAATTCAAGAAATCAAACCCAACACGATTTTTAATTCAGAAGATAGAATGGTAGGAGGAGAAATAGTAGTTCCTAACAGTTGGCCGTGGCAGGTATCCTTGCAAACCAGCTTCAGCTGGCCCAATGGTCACTTCTGTGGAGGATCTCTAATTAATGCCCAATGGGTGTTGACTGCTTCTCACTGCGTTGTCGGGTACAATATTTTGACTTGTGTATAAATTGTATTAATTATTTTAAACAGAAGAAAGATCTTAAGTTACATGGAGAAATAATTTGAAATTCTTCATTTTTAAGAATTATTAAATAATTTGTCCCCTATTTATAATAGCTTAACCTAGAAGTAAGTAGCCTAAACGTTTCTTTTTTCATTTTTATTTCTTCCTTTCACACTTATATTCTACATTTTCATTTCAATTTTAGTTCTTTCATTTTGTGATTTTCACACTTATATTCTACATTTTCATTTCATTTTTAGTTCTTCTATTTTGTGATTTTCACACTCATATTCTATATTTTCATTTCATTTTTAATTCTTCCATTTTGTGATTTTCACACCCATATTCTATATTTTCATTTCATTTTAGAGTGAAGTACATATCCAAGTTCTTTTTATAAAAATTAAAACATTTCTTGCCGCAAAAACTTTTATTATTTTGGTACATATTTTATTTTTGAAATTAACAACATCATTACACTAATGCCTACAAAAAATATTATTAATGCGTGAAGTTTCCTCACCTGAAAACATACGATCGAAAATTAAAGTGCATGCGTCTTCGTTTGGGTTCTTAAATAAGACTTAAACTTATAAGAGAGAAAATGGATGCTAATTATAAATAAATAAATTAAATTAATATATAAATTCATATAACTCTTAAAATAATTATCGTTTTATAAATGTAGTAATGATAAGCTTTAACAGAACAGCTTATATCGTATTACTTTACAAAGGAAAATAGTTTTGATTGAAAGCTTTTTTTTCTTGATACAAGTTTGTTATTCTTTAAATTCAGATATTTATAATTTCCGTTGCCTTACGTTTTTAAATTTTAATTAATATTTGTATGTTATATGCCTGTTAGATACCTTCAGCCTAGATATTAGACTGTTAATATAAATTAATTAAATAACAATATACTAATATTATACCAGATTAGTATATTATTAATTAACAAGTTTATATTAAGAATATTTTTAAATAAATACGTGATTTTTAAAAATGGTTCATGTAAATTTTATTACTTATTCTTCTCTGTTGATTTTATAAATAGTTCAATTTAATCTGCAGATACCCTGGGCCTGGTGGTATCAAGATCGTCCTTGGAGCCCATGGCAAATTTACAAAAACTCCATATGAACAGGTTCGATATAGCGCCAGAGTAATTGCCTATCCTGATCTAGAAGGTGAAGACGTAAGTTTAGAAAAACTTATACACTAATTTCAAGAAATATTTTCCATTTCTAATGACTTTTAAAGTCATTTTGTTTTCTCAAATTTGAGATAAAAGGTATTGAAATCACAATCACCGTAAAATCCGGCGTATAACGCGCACTTTTAACACAAAAAATAAGATTACACGTTATACGCCGGGTATAAAAATGATAGCTTTAAAAATAATAAAAGAGATAAATATAAGAAAAATTACACTTCCCCATAGATCGAAATATTGTTCATTTAAAATAAATAACATACCTTGCGAACTTAAAATGTCGTAGTTCTAGTAGTATACTATATATTCAAGAGCCTAGGATAATGCCTCGAATAAATGTCTTCAAAACATAAGAGTATTACAGACGTATTATTTCAAGTTTTTTCGTAAGAAAGAGGGTGCGAGTTATACGGCGAATATACCAAAAAATTAAAAAATTCAGCTTGAAATTATAGGTGAGCATTATATGCCGGATTTTACGGTAAATAAATTTGTCATCAAGCAGTCTTTTTTATTTAACTATATATGAAAATAAATAAAAGATATACACGATACAACTGTAAACATGATTTTAAAAATTACAAACCAATAACTAAAAATCTTTTTCTTTCAGATAAGAAGATACACATTCACTCACGACATTAGTTTAATCAAGCTTAACGCACCAGTTACATTCAACAAAGGAGTACAACCAGCATGCTTAGCCCAGCTTGGTTGGAAGGCACAACCTGGTTGGTCTTGCTATGCTACAGGGTGGGGAGAAACCAGAGGTAAAATGAATAAATGCGATAAATCTAGAATAAAATTGATTTTTTATTAATTTAATAAATAAATGCATTATATGATTATTCCTTGTTTAAATATTAAGAAAGTGAACAGTAATGAATACAATAAATTATGCTTTCAACTTTTGTATTCTGACTTTCTTTGCTATTGTTAATTTGCAGACTTTTATATTAAGTAGATTATTTTTCTGGGTAAGATCAATAATTATTTACTATTTAAGAATTTTTTCGGTAAAAGTAAAGTTTTTTCTAATAATA
The DNA here is from genome assembly GCA_019973955.1 of Trichonephila inaurata madagascariensis. Classification (NCBI taxonomy): domain Eukaryota; kingdom Metazoa; phylum Arthropoda; class Arachnida; order Araneae; family Nephilidae; genus Trichonephila; species Trichonephila inaurata. The sequence goes on along the minus strand of BMAV01009824.1, from coordinate 455,294 downwards.
AAACATTGCTACAAATAAATATATATATAGCTTCTTTATTAATTAATATATTAAAAAGAAACATCACTGAAATTTATTTTAAAAAATAAGACAACTCTATGATTGCAGGATAAAATAAAAGAATAAAAAAAGTTTAAAGATACACCTCTTTTTTTACAAATCGTTATAGGTTCTGGAGGAGCTGATTCTTTGAAACAAATGGAACAAATCGTTCAACCCTTACAGAATTGCAGTTACAATGAACAAACACAAATCTGCGTCGAGAAACCACAAAATTCTCCCTGCCATGTAAGTTTACTTTCAATCATTTTAAAATATTATGCTTTCGAATTTATTTGCATTACGTACAACAATGATCTAAAGCTTCTCGCTATGACATTCAGACTTTCGATTCAATTTCTTATCTACCTTCCCTACTCGTTAGGATTCCCTCAACTACATAATTAAATAAATAACTTTATTTCTATTATAATTACTAAAATTATTAATAAAATAATAAACTTTTTCCATTGGAAGAAACAAACGGAAAGTTTAGTTATCCCTTCTGCTATAACTACTGTAACTATTAAGCCTACTACCTTTTCTCAGAAAACGAAAATTTAAGCGTTAAAGTGAACCGAATGTTTTATGCACTTGAACAAGTAGCATTTTCAGAAAGTATGTTTCTATCCTTCCTATTTGGACATGCTAGAGTTTTCCTGTCATATGTATTATAATAACAGTCAAAAATACTCTGTTAAGAGCTGCCACAACTTTCATACAGATAAACAACAACAACAATATTTTTACTACGCATAAGGAAGTGAATTGTATGATTTAATTAATTATCTGGCTTAATTAACTAAATTGTTTTAGGTAACTTTTCAACACCTTCAATATCAATTTAACATGAGTAATGAAAAAAATCTTTCGAGCTTTATCTGAATCTGATATATAGTGGCTAACTTGTCTTGTCCCCCCCCCTCTTCCTAACGTGAGAACGGCGATAGCTATTACGTGATATCTAAGTATACTTAAGTGGATATAAGCTTTCGGATATGAGATCAATCGTGATTAAACAAATGCGTGTTTATTTGATCGCGATTTTCCGAACCTTTGAAGTAGAAAAGTGCGGAAGAGAGGTGAAAAGTTTTACGGAACTTTCCAACTTAGAGGAAATAAATAATTTAAGTGCAGTTTGAATGTTAGAAATGTTACCGTTTCCTATTATATGAGATAATGGAAAAAATTACCAAACTGACTGATTATAAATGCCACTCCTTTAAAAAGATAATCTTTTCAACTAAAGACTAGTCGGTGTAGTTGTTCAGTAATATGGTGCATCATCCATACTTTAAAGGGCTGTTGTTAAAATTCCATGGCAATGTGCTTTATTGGCCGTGTTTAGAAACATATTTGTGTACTGCAATTTAAAATGCAAACTCGTTTCTCAAGAAGCACCAATTTAAATCGACCTGTTTGATATGTGAATTGCATGAAATTCATTTATTATTCAACTATGTAAGAAACGTCAAATTTGTTCGAGAGGGACCACAAGAAAAGATAGCTCCTCGTGTTTCTAAATTATAGCTCGAAGTAAAATGAAGAAATTTTCAAATAGTGAGTATTGCGAGGTGGTTCCAATTTACTGTGAATGTTAAAGCAAGGCATGAACGAAAATGTATGTTCTTTATGCAAGCACGGCTGTATAAAGAACAGTTTCCTGAAAATTGGTATCCATCACTGAAAACTGTGCAAGATGGAATGAAGAGAGATGGGTCATGTGATCAACCAGCCTTCATCCTACAGATCGGTGGCAAGTTCAACCTAAAATTGTATCGACATACACTCTCTTCCATTAGTAAAGCAGCATAAAAGAATTCTAACCTCTCAAAAGGCCATATACAGAAAATCTTAAGTGAAGTAAGAAATCATCCGTATCAATTAACACCTGAACAGGCTTTAATGGTAAGGGGATGCTGAAAGACTTAAGCAACATTATCTTAAGTCAGTCCTTCTAAAATTTTCAATATTTGCTACCCAATTTTTAGTTATAATTTTCATGGCACCCTCCTTCATACAATAATAATGCATTGAATTCTATATTACTTTGACACTAAAGCTACAATACGACTTTAATTATAAACTGTACAAATTATCAAGATAAGTATTAAATTTTGCATATGACAGCTCATGGGGTCACTATTAATTATTAAACTTGCTCTTAATTTAGTATTGATGAATTAATGATCAAGTACATTGTGCAGTACTGATACATTTATAAGTATATTACAACATTGTAAATCTGTATTTTTTATTATCTTAGAATGTATTTTGTTTTGATTCTTTTCAGAAAATTAATAATTTTTTAAAATCTTTTATTTTTGACATATGCTCGCGCCCCCTGGTAGAATTATCACGGCCCCCTAGGGGAACGTGCCCCACAGTTTGAGAAACGCTGTCTTAAGTAGATAAAAATACAAGCTAATGTTCCTCGAACACGTAATATGGAACAGATGAGGCACTCTTTTCAGCAACGAAATTTACTATCGCGGACATTGGATTATCACATTTACTATTGGACATTGAGAAGTCTTACAAGTCAGGTTAAAATTTGACATCAAATACACTGATCTGTTTAGTGAAAAATTTTCAATAGAGTAATTATCCCCGTATTTTACGAGGCTATGTTAACTGGAGCATGATGCTTGACACTTCTAAAGAACGTTACATCCGATTTTGGTGAAAATCTTCCCTTTCTTCATCTCCAAAACGTATGGTTCCTACATGATGTAGCATTACGCATAGGACATTAAATTAAAGCAATACTTGGTGAAGACATTCCGACATCAAATAATCGGGAATAGTGGTTGCCTATAATGGAAACTACTCTCATTTTATTTACCCCTTCATTGGATATTTTTCAGTACAGATAATTTAAATAGCAGGTGAATGTGACAGATCCGCCATCACTTTAGGACATTAAGTGACATCTTACTAACATTTGTGCTAACGTATCTCTTGATATATTGCAAAATATGCAACATGAAACTTTAAAAAAAAGTGTCGAGGTGCATGGTAGAGTAGCGCATACGGAACGCTATAAATAAAGATATCTGCTGATGACTATTTTTTCCTTTTTCTTTCACGCGCTTTTCGCGAAATAAAAGTGTTTGAATTTTCTAACAAACTATTGAGCATTTCAGTCGTTTTTTTCTATGAATTATTGTGTACAAGTTGTTTTTATACTAAATCGGGAGCACTCTACAACTAAGTAAATAACATTTTTTCCTTATATTTTACCACTTTCGAGATAGGAAACCTGTTTATCATTAGGTGGCACTTTAATTAATCTCACCTTATACTACATAGGCACTTACGTTCCTTCGTTTACTCAAGTGAAATGTATATTGTAGTTTAAAATATAATGACATTCTTAGTTACAGTCAAGAGGATAGATTATTATGAATTACATTTTTTCCTTAAAGTCTTCAGTCAACATTTATATATTTAAGAGATTTTGTGGGTGTGATATTTAGATTCCAAACAATTCTAAGTGTTGCGAATTTCGAGCAATTTTAAATTTGTTTCAGCTGCAATTTGCTTTATTTAACATTTCTGCTGACTTATTCCGTTTACTTCAAATTAAAGCTTATTTCTGTTTAATCTCTCTCTTTGAAAGTTTGTGAAATCATAAACATAGTAAATTTTTTCTTCGTCTTGTGAATGAGTCTGACTTCCTACGAACTCTCAAATTATAGCATTTGTGCATAATTAGATCAGACTCCTTCCTGATGAGCTTATTTATATTTGAACAAAACTTTGAAAAACGTTTAAAATTATTGATGAAATTTGGTTGTTATGTATGAAATTTGGTTGTTTAATATATTTCTGCTAAATCCTTGATTCTCCATACCACTTGTATATTTAAGCTTATAACTATAAATCCTATGCATGCTTAAATCAATGAATCAACTAAGAATTTTTTATAAATGTTTTAAACTCTCTCTTTTTCCTTTTTATCATTTTAGTCTAGTAGCTGAATTAAATAAAATGTAATATAGCAATACATTGAACAACAATTCATCATAGAGTTAAATAGGACTCCTCGTGCACTTAAAACTACGTTAATTCTGGATGTGAAGCATTTCAAATTATTTTTAACTATTATTTTAAGAATACTTACTTCAATTTATATTCCTCACTTGCAATTACATTTCTTTCCCAGGGTGACAGTGGTGGTCCTTTGCAGTGTAGGCTTGGAGACAAATTTTTTGTTTTCGGTGCCGCCAGTTTTGTAACAACTACCAACTTCATGAGCGGTCTTTGCACAGGTCCCGGAGCCATGACTGTGTACGCAAACTCTGCTGATAAAGCCGACTGGATCAAGACCATTATAAGCAAATACTCATAAATTAATCTCAATAAAATAATTTATCCAGCTGAGAGTACTTTTTTGTGAACTTTAATTATTTTCTGTTGAACAATAACCTATCAACAATAACAATTACAATCCATCGGGGGGGCCGTAGGTAGCCTAGTGATTAGAGCATCGGATTTCAGACCGGAAGAATTGGGTTCGATGCCCGATGACACCAAATACCCTCCGAGTACACACGAAGTACGTGTTCGTTAAATAAGTGGGTCTGAAAGTCTTGTGGGCTGAATCACGAGTGTAGGGGACTGGAGAATATTTCCCTCCTTTTCAGTTCCATGCCTAAATTGTGGCGGTGGAGATAGGTGGTGTCGCCATCTATCGTCCCTTCGGGGAATTTCACCGAGCTAATTCGTACTTTCATCTGTATGGTGCTCAAGGCCAACGACAGGCGTACTTGTAGCCCCTTGCCACGATGAATTTCGCGGGCCTCGATCTGACTACGTCAGACAGGTGGCATTAGCCACAACAACAACACAATCCATCAGAAAACTATTTTCTAAAACAAAACTAGATGAATTTGATTTTACATTTTGTTTAAATTATTCTTTACCATAATGAAGAAAGTGATAATAATTTAGTTTGATTTAAATAAGGATAAGTGTATTTATGAAATATTATTCATGTATATTGGGAATTTTTTTTTTCTGCACAACACTGGATTTCTGGAACAGAATTTTGTTTCATAGGTTCAAGAGGAGTGTAAAATGCGTGTATAACGAAGAAATCTCCCTGTAACACTGCATAGATCCAATTTTAGCAGAAAATTTCATAACTTTGTTCATTATATTGAAATTCATTATAACATTACAATACTAAAATAAAAAAATGACAATTTTTTACAATGAATGTATTCAAGAAATGCTTCTAAAAACTTGAAGGACACAAATGCTTAATAAAAAAGATTCCTTCTTTGTTTAATGATAATTAATAAAGATATTGAAAAATCCTTATGTGTGAAATTAATATGATATACTTCTGACAAAATTATTGCTTTCAAATTGTATTCCTGTTTATAGTGAAATGTCTATAAAATAAATTTAATTTTAGAGTTTAATCTCGTTTCCGGGATAGAACTTTATTTCTTACATTATGAACCAAAATTTCATTATATATAAAATATTATTATATATAATAGAAGCATTTTTCACAAAAGGAGAATATTTTGAAAATGGGTCATTCTATGTTCATTTTTTGTCAAATTATTGTACTCAAATAATTTTTTATTGTAATACTATTCTTAAAACAATAATGTTATATACATTTTCTAATCTAAGTGACACTAAATATCATAAATATTATCCATTTATACGCTTATGCAAAATCACGGTTCCAAACGTAGTCGGATACCTTAAGCATATTTTTAGAAAAACATAACATTGATAATAAGGATTTTTTTTATCTAAGTAGATAATCATGTAAGTTTGTAAAAATAGTAAGTTGTACCTAAGATTAATTTTTTAATCTCACGTACGTATAAAACTTTTTTACAATTACAAAATCCAATTTGCAACAGAATGGATAGATTAGGAAAATAATTATGAATAAAAATTAAATAATTCATCATTGAAAAGTCATTCTACTGCACTGCTATTGAAAATTAAGATCACAAACAATGTTTTTCAAATTAATTTAAAATTGTCTCCAGTGAAACTGATCAAATAGTAGTTTATATATACGTTGAAGAAAGGCTAGAACAATGTTAACTCCAGTTTAGCATAAATGGAGTTCGGCGTTAGTTTTATAGCACAACATGATATTTGACCGCTTAAGTATCTCCTCCAATTTTTACCCCAGTATTGGAAATTTTACATCAAAACCCACAAGTGTAATATTTACTATAAGAATGAGTTTTTATAATAGCTTAAATCAGGGATTTCCAAACTGTTGCTGGTCATGTTGGTTGGACCAACACAGGCTCGCAACCTACCAATTCAGCTCGCCATATATTTTGTAAATTTGCAAACGCTATAAAATTGTACATTGCAAAATTCGCAATGCAAATAAATGATATAAACCAAATAAAAAACAAAACTGACACATGCATAATGAAATTCTAACTATTTTTAAATATGAGATTTATCTAAAAACATACAATAACTGATATACATAGGTGATTCACATACAAAAATTAATCCATGTAATTATGATTATTGAGTTTTATGTAGCTGTAGCATTCGACTGATAACTGTTTGCAGCTAAGGTCAAGTTCACTGGTGGAAACTATTAATAGAGACTTCAAAAGCTTATGAATTGGTAAATTTTCTTGTTACTTTTATTTGGAGAATGTTTTCTTCTTTACATAATTAGTTCTAAAAGCGCAAAGAAGGCACGAACAAGTTTATGTAAGTAATCAAACTGTGTTAGGGAGAGAAGTTCTTTTAAAATTTCAGCTATTATGATTTAAAATATTTTCCTAAAAAATATCACTAAATTATGAATTAATCATTTCTAATTAAAGTTTTAGGACGAGTGGTTTTGAAAAATCTTGATATTCTTTGAAAGTACATCACAATATGAAAAACAAGTACGCAAAGTTTATTTTTAAAGCAACAAAATAAGTTTTAATTGCCAAAATTTATCGGAAACGGAATCACCTAACTAGCCTACTTGTCCAGAAACAAAAATTTACGTAACCAAAACTACAATATGTTTGGATGATGAACTAGCTTGGTCTTGGACTTTGGGACTTAGTGGAGAAGTCAGTGTGAGCCTTAAGTTAAGAGGTTTGGAGATTCTCTGATTTAGATGATTCAGTGATATGGAAAAACACTATCAGGTTTGAAGATGGGCAGTCTCAAATGGAGACGGCTTAATGGTTAGAAGCACAGAGCATTGTATTCAAGTTATTGAACCAATTCCAAATTAATGGTTCTATTACCAGGAAACCCAGCCAAGATCACCCAAAAGCGACGATATCTGCACAGGATCGCTATTTCATATTAATGGCGTATCGACATTGACAGAGAGCGGCTATAGAGCATTCTCGTGACCTTGATGCTGCGTCTGGAAAATGAATTTCCAGTCAACCAGTATACAAATGTCTAACAGATGTCCCTTTACGTCTGGCGTCCTGTAGTGAACCTCCGAGCACATTGTATAGGATAGTCCGTTCGTCGTGGTGTCAAGTACACTAAGAATGGGATCATGTTTTTTTTCCTGATGAATTGGAATTCAGCACATAGAGTGATTATAGACGTCTGGAGAGGACGCGAAACTTTCTACCATCCCTTCAACGGGGGTAAATGGGATAATCTGTAGGTGGATTAATCCTTATCTAGAGCGGCATCATGTTGAGCAGACGTACATCACTGCACGTCTTCGATACGAACAGTGTTACTGCACAGAACTATGTAGATGGAGTCCTTGAAGACCATGGGAAAATTTTCTGGGTGCTGCGGGCCTTAGCTTCGTTTTTTTTAACGATAATGTGAGGTCTCACAGAACCAGCATTGTTGATGATTTTCTTAAAGAGAAAATTCACTATATGAACTGGATCTCGAAGTCTCCGGATATCAATCCTATAAAACATGTTTTCAATGATCCTGGACATGAGCATGCCAGAACACGGTCTGTCGGGTGTCATTTTGTAACCCGCGGGGCTGGGTCAAATGAACACAAACATTAATGTTTGTTGTACATATTACTAAACGAACATTACTTCATGAGTCGTTAGCGTCATATAACAATACTATGGAAGTATATCAGTACATTGAATTAAATATCGTTACAATTTTTTCTAGTTCATGTTAAAGCTGATTTTAAAGAGCTGACCCTCAGCTTGCATAAGTGGACAATTAGTGGAGATCAATGTATGGTAGTTTGCGGAGTGGGTATAATATCACTCAACAGGTCCATCTTCGTGAAGCCCAATCTCGTGAAATCTACTTTTGGTCTAGTTTGACAAAGTTCCGTGTTATTCTGCATTTTCGCTCTATTATAGCCTCAGCCCCTGGAAAATGTTGTGATCGACGTCGAAAAAACATATTCTGGTCGATATAACTAGCCACCTAAATTATCTAAATACTTGTCGATTACGAAAAGATCAATTAATTACTAACATGCGTGATCTTATTTCTGCATTACAAATGAAACTTGGCCTTTGAAAACAGCATTTGAGGACAAAAAACTTTACTGATTTTTCTACACTTTTATTGCAACCAGATGTAATCAGAGAAGGTGGATAAATACGTTTCTTTTATATCTGATTTGAGCTTCGAACTTGAAAACCGACTGCAGAATTTTAAGAAACATGTGCTTTTTTGTGTATTTACAATGCCATTCACTGCAGTCTTAAATTTATTACCAGGAAAATTTTAATTGGAACATTGTGAAATGAATTGTAGTACACAGTTCAAGATGAAATTCTATCAAGTTGGTTTGAAAGTGTTTGGTAAAATGTATTTGAACAAGAATAAATATTTTTGCTCTGTACAAACATGCTTTCTCGATAGATTTACAATTTGGAAACATACATGCGTGGGAACAGTTTTTTAGTCACATGAAGCCCTTGAAATCCCGTGAGAGCACAGATTTCTGATATCCAATTGCATATAGGGACAACCTTAGTCAAGATCAATATTGATGCACTTATCATTTACGTATCATATAAACACTTATCATTCGATTATTTTTCTAAGAGATCGAACAAATGATAATCAGCCATATTTTCATCCGCACTAGAGTTATGCATTCCAAAGAAAAATTTCAATTCCTACATCCGGTATCATTTTGACTTGAATAAAATGTGAAAGCTGTTGATTGTTGATATAATTATTATAAAAAAATAAATTCAAACACTATCTTGAAAACCTCACATTTAGAAAATGCAAAACGCAAAAAATACCCTTTTTTTTACTTAGAATAAATAAAAACAAATTGTTTGAAATTAAATTATAACTAATATTAGTTCCATCATAGTGAAATACAACATCAAAATCTGATGTTGTCTTATTGGATGAGAAAGCAGCACATATATTCCATGGTTCATAGATGATGATTTTTTTTTAAAAAAAAATGAAAAGAATATTTGTAAGAGATTCAAATTTTATATTTTAATTAAGTATTTTTGGTTTTCTTACACCTAAAAAATTAATTTTATTAATTCTTAAAAAATTTTTTTTTTTTTTAGAAAGTATAATATTAATAATTTTAACACTGGAAAACAATATATTACGTTGAGTAAAAAGTTTTCCACCAAAAAAAAAAAAAAAACCCAATCTTATAAAATGATAAATACATACAAAATAAGCAAAGCTATGAAGAGAGTAATCTTCATTCAAATCTACAATGGTCTGTCAGCTCTTTGGCAACTTTTCAGTCCTTCCTGCGAAGAACTGTGGCGTGCGCGAGTCCAGGAAGCGACAGATCTCATTTATGATCTCGTCATTTGAATGGAAGATTATGCCATCAAGGTGTAGTTACAGATGTGAAAACAGATAGTAATCCGAAGGCGCCATGTCTTGACTGTATGATGGATGCTGCGTCAAATCCTATTCTAGCGTCCAGCTGGTCATCGCACTAACATGTGGCCGGGCGTTATCTTGATGAAAGAGAACAACCTTCCTTCTGAACTATCTTTTTCATTTTTCAAGAATGGCATCACTAACTTTGATTAGCATATTGCTGTATATTGTACTGTTGATAGTCTGCCCGCATTTCAGGAACTCCTTATAAATGATTCCACAACAATCCCACCAGATACAGAGAAGCAGCGTTTTGTTAGTGTTCATTTTGCAACCGAACCTACTGATTCCCTGGGTGCTAACCACCCTCCTTTATGGCTTGTATTGTTGTAGTACACCCATTTTCATCACAGGTCCCCGTTCTGTCCAGAACGTTCTCTCTCCTTTGATCTCTGAGTAGAGCCTAATAGGCCGCTTTTCTCTTGCTCTTGTCTTCAGCAATCAATTTGTGAGGCACCCAGCGGCTTAACTTAAGCGTTAGATTTATGCATTTTAGAGCATTAATTATTGTTTTTTGACAAAAATCAAGCTCTAACGCAATAGTTCGTGCTGAAACATTTCCGTCTAGATCAATCATTTGCTTTAACTGGTCACAATCAACCTCAATAGGGTGACCAGAACGTAGTTCATTTTCAGTGTCGAAATTCCCAGCTTTAAACTTACGAAACCAAACTTTTACTGTATCATAAGAAACAATATAGAAACCCAAACTTTCACACATTTTTTGTGGCATTCAGTTGAATTGAGTTTTTTTCGGAACTCATAGTACGTAATCGTTGTGATCTGTTGACGAGATAGTTCCATTTTCAATACTTTTTTGGTGCACAAGATATAAAGTTTTGACAAACAAACTACACAGTCATGTAGTTATTTCCTATTTAGAATGCATAAATCCGTTTGGAGAAAGGTTAACTACAACGGTAATGGCCGCTATAGGCGCGGAGGTGGCGGAAAACTTTTTACTCAACCCGATATTTATAATGTTTGGTAACATTTTATGTATGAGAGTGTAAGTGTGAGTGTGTGTATACGATAAACGTATTTAATTTTCATTTTTTTTTTAGATGTAGTCGTTAAAATACAGATGCCGAATAGAAAACAAAGCATTTATTTACGTATTTTTTAGACATTAAGAGAACAGATACAGCAACCTTCGCATCAAAAACAAATAACGAAAAAAAAAAAAAATTCGACTACGCTCACGCTCATAATATGAAACAGAGAAGTAAATGGAGTATATAGGAATATTATAATCCCGTGTCTAAATGAAATAAAATAGTGTTTTTGTTGTTGTTGTTTTGTTCTTTTATAAACTACGTAGGTGGTTTTAGGGAAAAATTTGACTCCAGCTTGTTGCTGGGAAAATGCCTGAATAAACTGTTATTTTTCTATGAATAGGAAATGAATAAAAACGAGTGGTAAATGCTTATAACCATGGAAAATAAAATGAGACTAGCACTTAGAAAAAGGGTATTCGCAATTAAGATATACAGAAAAAATATGTAAGATTAAAATTTAAATTAATATTGTCAGGTTGTTACATACAGTTGTGTATATATAATCTATAATAATTAACTAATTAGCTATAATTGTGTGATCGATGCTAAACAATATGCAAGAATAAACAAGACAGTAGAGATCAAAGTAGAATGCAATACAATAGGCAATATGCAATACAATATAACTTATGTAATACAATAGCAAACTCTCTTAGGCTTGAGATTAAAATTGCAGGTTAAACATAGGAAATATAGTTTGAAGTCGATAACCTCCGTACCCTCCCCCTTCCCCTTTATTTGTTCATTTGTAGCACTGAGATGAAGTTAAAGAAAATACAGCTTAAGTTTTTCTCTTAAAAGTTAAAATTAATTTTTAAAAATGTAAAACATAAGCCTTCAGAAGAAATCTACTAACTTAAAAGGATGCCAGAAATTCTTAAATGCTAATTTTCATTTAAAAATATAATTTCGCATCGGTAGAGCTCAGGTGCCTCCCACTGGGGAAGAAACTGGGCGTGAAAATTACTTGTGGTAATTGGTATCGCCTAAATGGTGCCGCACTAAAAACTGATACCAGCTCTTGGGGAATGTAATAGATCTGCAAAGGTAGAAATACCAATAAACAGCTCCATTGCAGAAAAAAAAATCAAAACCCGAAAAAATGTATACCAACCTACCTGAAAGCAACCAAAAACAATGGCAAAAATACTTTAAAAAACAGTATATTATGTTTAGATAATATAGACCAAGTAAAAAATTGCTTAATTTGTTTTTCAATGAATGGAAAAAGTGTAGAAACTAAAATTAAAAACTTTCCTATGTTTGAAAAATACTATGTACATACATTACATTACAGGCTCATACAAATAATTGTCAAACAAAATTTGAAAAGTATTTAAAGTATTTCTGACATTTAATTTTCTTACGTTGAATACAAGCATAGATAAAACCAAGAACTATAAAAAAAATATAAATAATACCGGAAGTAAATACGTAAAAAAACGATTACGTAATATCTCTTTTCAAATCTTTTGTCGCTTAATAAAAATTATGCAGATCAATAAATTTTTATTTAAAAATAATCGCAGTTTTTTAATACATTTTCGAGAGGTGATATCTATAGCAGCTGTGAAAATTCCACTAAATATCGAATTCTTGTGAGAAAAGATTCACCTGTAATAATCCTTTTTCTTTTGTATGCTAGACAGTTAGCGATAATTATCATAACCAGGAAGAAATTTCAACAGTAATGATTGCGCCCAAATTCTTCCATTTTGCCTTAGGTCTTGTTTTGTTGGCAGCTTTGGCAAGTAAGGAATAATAATTTTACATTAAAAAAAGTTATACTTTCTTTTTAAAAAATAGTATTACAACAAAAAATATTTTGATAGACTGCATTTCTTCTTAAATACCTAAAATACTAATTTACGTAAAAATGCCTCTCTTGTATTAATAATTTGCATGTAAATGAGATATTACTTCTGTATGGCCTTTGAGATGAATACGAAGTAAGATTTTATTTGAAACTTTTTACCAAGAGCTCATATATGATATTATATAAATGAAATATTTATGTTTAAGCAATGCACAGAAAGAATCTAAAAATCATTTACTTTGGAATGTACTTTCACGCCTTGTAAGAAAATTTGTCTTTTTCTCATTATATGTTCCAGCTTATTAATGTATTATCCAATCAAATTGATTTGCTTTACTAGACTTTAAAAAAAAAAAAAGGATTGAAATTTGTAGAATTATGCCAATTATATGCAAATTGAGAAAAAAAAATTTTTTTTCGTTAGAAAGGTATATACATCCACATAAATATAATTAATTATACTTGTGTGTATTATTAATTAATTAATAATTAAAATGGTTTCCCTTAAGCAAATGCCTAAATGTTACCTGCAATGAACTTAAATTAAAATTCCATTGTTTATATTTAATATCGCAGATTTTATACTTAAATCATTATAATAAAAATATTTCAAAATGCAAAATATATACAAGCAACCTGAATTGCTATTAACAGTATTAAAGTTTAAAAATAATATTATGAAGGCTTGTTAAATCCATTTTTGAAGGGATTTTAAAAAGCTATTCATATATGTAATTTTAGATTTAGTACAATTTTTTTAAATAGAGTGAGAAATTGTATATAAGCTATCCCTCCGTTTCTCGCTTGCTATTTCTTTGAAATATTAGCATAAATTTAAGCACTTCAGTACCTGTTGCTAAGTTTAATTGACGTATTTCTTTTATTATCTATATTCAGGAAGTACATAGTACTTTTCCATTCTTTTAAAAAATTTATTTGAGTATAAACCCTTTTAAAACATATTAACTTGCAAACACTGTACCTTATATTACTTTTGTAATGAATATATTTTCAAACAAACCTTAATTTTGATCACAATGTATTCGAAAACACAGCGTGATGTGAGATTTTTGTTCAAGTGTTTAATTTCGATACACTTTTCTAATGATACATAACGGAATAGCCAATAAAATATAGAATCCAGTGTTCAGTATTCTAATGAATTTAAAAAATACATTAGCACATTCTAAATATCTAAAAACAAATAAACTTTTGAGTAAGCGAACTGAAAATGCCGTTTTGTAGATGAATTTCAAGAAAAAAAAATATCTTCAGCATGTGAATATATTTTTAATCTAGATGTGTGTGTGTTTGTGTGGATCTCTCTCTCTCTCTCTCTGAATAAAATCGGGAATTTTAATTTCCACTTAATGAGTATCATGTGATACATTGCACATATATAGATAAAACATTCACTCATTTTTGAACATATGAATCAAAAATAAAAAGAAATATTAATGTAAGTAGCTTGAAAATAAAATGGGAACCCGCCTTTTTATTTATTTAATAACCATCTTTTGCAATCATGTATCGTATTTTACGTACTAATTTTTATCGTCAAAAAATGCAATCGTATATTTTATTTCTACGAAGTTTTAATATGCATAATGCGGTTTTAAAAGGAATACATAACAGTTTAAGTAATATTTTTCTACACATATTTTTATTTAAGCGATTATGTGTTCTGGAGGAATGAACTGCAAAATTATTGAACTGTAAATCTTGAAAAAATTAAAAAAACAAAAGTATTTTAAGCACCATCGAACACCATATCTTTAATTCACAATCTCTATCTCTTTTTCATATTATTTTAATAAGTTTAATTGTTGCTAATTATTATATAAGCTACTTAAAAACAAAGGGTGGCTTTTATGTTTTTCTATAGCTGCCGATATTGACGAGTATCAGTGCCATGAACTGTATGAATACGATGCATCCGTTAAGGGAACCGTATCAAGTCCTTTCTATGGTAAGAGAGAATACCACAATGGATTATGGTGCGAATACAGAATCAGAGCTCCAGAAGGCCACGTAAGTTTCCTTCATCAACGTATTTGTAGTTATATGTTATAAGGGCTTACCAAAACTCAAGCGTTGGACTCGTTAATCTGGTAGCCTTACGTGAACTCATTTTATTGCCATTCTCAATCGTAATCTAAAATTTTTTGAATATTTGGCTTATAAAATAAACTATGTTCAGCATTTAAAAAAATCTAGATTTTTTTTATTGGTTAATAAATTAGGATAATTATGTTTTAATGTATACTTAACAGACATTTTTTTTTTTCATTCTTCTTGTCGTTTTTGTGATAGGCATTTTTTCTTTGAAGTCTTTCAAATTTCTTTAATTAATTATATCTCATTTTTTTTACTTTATTCACACTTGTATACATAAATCTTTTTACTGAATGCTTTAATATATATAGTATTTTAATATATATACACGTAAAAAATATTATATGACAGTATAATACAAACATAAAAAAAAATTTTACCGAAAAAATAGCCACTCTTATTTTATTTGTATCAATAACATTTAATATTCAAAGTAAAATAGAGGAAATTTATCTTAAGTTAAGTTGGAAATTATTTAAAAAACCAATTTTGCATGTCAAAATTTAGTCACGCATTGAAAAGAAAATTTATACTTAACAAATCAAAACTGAAAAGCAATATTCCACAAATTTCATTACTTTGGTAACCTTTGTCATTCAAAATTTGTAATTATTCATATTTGACTGTATCATTGTATTGGAGTTTCACAAAGTATAAAAACAGTATTCACTTTTAATGTATTGAATGTTTTCAATTTAGTATATATAATTTACATTTAAAAAATACGTAAAGAAATTTATTAAACAAACTTTAAATTAAAATTTGAAGAAAAACAAAATTTCTAATAATTATTTCGACGTTACTATCACTACTACATTTTTTAATATCTAATAAGTTGGTAAACATTTCCAATGCAGAAACTTCATTAGAAATCTAAATAAAAATTCATCTTTCCAGAGAATCAAAATAACATTCAAAGATTTCGATGTGGATCCTTCTGGCAGTTGCGGCCAGGATCAACTCGTCGTATACGGCAAGGACAAGCAAAGTGTCCTGGGTATTTACTGTGGATATGAAAAGCCCCGACCTCTCTTGTCTAATCCGGATGAAAGCGAAATTCGACTTCTTTTCAGATCAGATTACATGAAAGCTGGCAGGGGATTTCTTATGGAATATGAATCTGGGCCCAATATGCGTAAGTTCCCCCTAAAAAAGGGGCATTGATTTTATAAAGAATTTGAAACAGATATGTACAGGCTGAATGCTATCATCAGTTAAAGCTTCCTATTAATGAGGTAGAAGTCACACAATAAAAAGTTGCTTGGAAATATTATATAAATTCAATTAAATAAATATCCACTTATATATATGTTACCGGCAAAGTATGAAATGCCGGCATTCTATAGAAAGCCTGATGTTTTTAGGCAAAGTATGAAATATGAGAATTATTTCATACTTTGCCTAGACATTGTATAGAATGCCTAGGCATTCTATAGAATGACCAAAGCTGTTTAGGCAAAGTATGAAATATGGTCATGGTAAGGTTATTATATCATTGACGTACATTTCTAAAAAGTACAAATGTTAATCTGACAAAATAATGAGAGTGCCGTTAAAAAATTGTTCAAAATACGTAAAGGAAAAAGAAAATTGTACGAAACAAAATTGTGTGGTCTTTCTTTTTTATTAGGGAAAATAAAATTTTCAAATAAAAAAAAATTAACCTACTTATTGCAACATGGTAGGATTGAATGTCATTTTAAATTGTATTTCATTACATTTTTTACGCAAAGACCATTCTTATTTTGGTACTTTGTTTTACACATACATTTGATGAATCCTTTACCGCTTCCACTGGAATGAGCAATTGCAACTCATATAAGAGGAGTTTCATGGCTAGGAATATCTTTAATTCTAAGCAAGTTCTTAGGGTACAAACTGCTGAGTGCCACTGATAATTGTCCCGTATGCTATAGGTTGCAGACCCCTACTATAGACCATGACTCCTCGAAAATTACAGCTTGCTTCTCCATTTTCATGCAGGGCAGGGAAAAAACACAATTTTTTGTTTAAAAATTTTAAGTCAAATTGAGTATTTTTACACTCCTGAACAAACCACAATTTGCAATTGATAAGTTCTGAGCCTGAGGCACGCATTAAAAGTCTCGCACCTTGCCACACAATATTCGAAACGAATCGGAGATGTATTTTATACTTTGCCGGTTTATCATTAGGCATTCTATAGAATGCCAGATTTCATACTTTGCCGGTAACATATATATATATATATATATATATATAATAGAAAGAATTCACCAGTTTTTCAACTTGAAAGAAAATTGCCGAAAAATGTACTGAGGTGTTTTAAAAAAATATTTATTTAAAAAGGTTAAATAAATCAATCCATTTTAAATCAATCGTTACACTTAATTTTTTTTATGAGTAACATATTTCTTATCGGTTGCTGGATATTTGTTGGGAGGGATTTCGTGAAAAGGGACGGATGTGTGTAACAGGATGTGACGTAAGCGCGCGCTACTTGATTTGACCAATGAGAGTGCGTGGCTGTGTCTTTTCGCTACCCTCGCATGGGAGTCCAATTCTAGTAGCCATCAAGCACGAGCGCTTGACTCTAAATCCGTTAGTCACGATATTGGAGGACATAAGTACGGCAGAATGCTTATTTGAAAATGGACAAACAGTGATTTAGGTGGTCGTATACATTTCTTTGAATCTCTCAAACGGTTAAAAAAATTAAAGATTTCCTACATTTTGTATTTTTACCATATAACAAAGGTGGTTCTGCTCTTTTAAAAAAATTATCACACTCGCTTGCCCTGATTTTGAGTGGTAATTTTAACTTTAACTTCAGTTTGCCAAAAACTGAGCCGCTCATAGCTTTTATGAATGATGAACTCAAGCTCGAAATGAACACAAATCAAAATGTTTTGAATGCTGTTGAATGCTGTCGAATGCTGAATGAAGTGGTACTGTTATTGACACTGTTTTTCAACGGTTTTTGAATACTTTGAAATCACAAATATATGTGTCATATTTTAGTTATCATAAGTCTATTGTCTCCGCTCTTCCCCAAATTGAACAAGAATAATTATTTTTAATAAAATATTGCATTACTTCTTTTGTTAATTAAATACAATTTTCATTAAAGATATAATTATTCGATAGAAAATTATTTCCAATCATACCCGCGCGTGGTTTTTTTTCATATTTTTTTGAGAAAAAAAGTTAATTTTGCGTATTTACCACGATAACATGTCAGATGTTACACATCATATGCGACTACTGTAGGACCGTTATTTTTCTTTCTTTTTTTTTAAATTTTCGGTTCATGAAAGTGAATTAAATTTGTTAGATTAATGTAGGCATGTAAATATACATTAGCAACAATGATTGTAATCAAATTAAAAAAGAGGGATTTCATGTCCAGAAATATAAAGTGGTGTTTATGAATTATATATATATTGTCGACTAATTTCGTCAAATCAAAAGACGTAGCCAACTGCCGCGTTATATGCAGCCAATAGTGGAAATAGTTTCCGAGTATGTTTGAATATAATAATAATAACGATGGCAGCATTCAGCGACATTTTTTGAATTGGTGATGTTTTTTGATTTGGTGAAATTAGTCGACAATTCACACACACACACACACAATATGAAAATACCAAAAAAAAAAACAAAAAAAAAATAGTACTACATTCTTTTATTAAAGCAAACCAAAATTAAAATGATCAGTTAGTACACACTAAATGACATAACCCCAGAGGTTCGCAATAAAGTCACTGCTGGTAACAAATGTTTTTATGTACTGTGAAGTATTCCCCCGTGGGTGATACCTCACTCCTAAGTTAACTTCGTGATCTAGAGGTGTGGGATTGAATGAAGAACCAGGCGTTGTCTCTCATGATCTTAAAATGTCTTTATTAAGATCTTAACTTAAACACTAACAATGATAATATTTATATTATAACTTATAGCGGATCTGAGGTGAGAAAACGCATAATACGTATTATCAAATAAACGCGATCTTAACCACTATATTTAACTTTCCCTTCAATTCCTTATATATCTCTGTTTATATCACAGTTACTAATGGATACTAGAATTATCCTACCTTAATCTCTTGTTTAATCGCAATATTTTTGGATTAACTCGCGTGGAATTGGATCCACCTTGACTTGATCGTTCTGTCATGGATAGCTTCACACTCCAGGACCGCTTTCTTCTCTCCCTTCAGTTCACGCGCTTAAACCAGACTTGCATAATCACTTCCCAATAGGTCACACGCTTACTAAACACTCTACTTAAAAGGTTTCTAATTTGCATGTTCACTTTTCGCTTCTGGATTTGGTTGGAAAGAATTAGCCTTTTTCGACCCCAAAGAACCCAAGAGGAGATTTTAGTAGAAAACGCGATGAGCCCGTCACAGTACTTCAAAAATTTTTTAAATCTAATTTCATCAGCAGAAAAACAAAACTACTCATTTGTAAATCATTGATAAGGCCCGCTCTCACATATGTAGGCAATGACCCAGACAGACACGGGGGGAACTCTTGCTATATCTGAAAGAAGTGTCCTTAAAAGTATTTTAGGAGCCTTCTAATATGATACTATATTTGGAGAAAAAGAACCAATTTAGAAATTTATAAATTTTTTAAACCAGGTTTTGTTAAATTCATTGCAATACAAATGTTAAAAGGGCAGGGCACCTGATAAGATTGGACGTTAATTGTGTCATAAAAAAGATCTTTGTTGCCAAACCATATGGCACTCGAAAAAAAGGAAGACCAAGAAAAAGATCTGAAAACTATTATTGCCAGAAACTGGAAAAGGCAGGGCACAAGATCAGGACAGTCTGGAATGGAATTCTTTGGAAGGCTAAGGTCAACCTTGGGCTGTCGTACTAATGAGAAAGGAAAGAAAGGATCAAATAATTTTATAATCAAGTACAAAATTATTTTGAGTAGTTTTCAGTAACTTTGATTGAATTAATGTATGATAAGTATATAATGAGTTATTATCGTGATTAAAGCAGTCCCCCATCCAGCATAGTGGTTAGCGACACTGACTACTGTCCCGTAAGGACTGGGTTCGAATCCCGGAGAAGACATGGATGTTTGTAAATGTATTGTGCCTTCGCGGTATGGAGGTACTCTAAATAGCCGTCGAGCCGCAAGTCCTCTCGTGAGGTTGGTGGAAGGGGAAGAGAGGTGGGAGGCCTTTGACCACCCCCAGAATGTTCTCCCTCTAAATTGGGGTGGAACCGACCCAAATCGTACTGTCACCTATATGGTGCTCAAAGCTACGGCTAACGACAGGCGTCACTTAGCCCTTTACCATGATGAATTTCGTAGGCCTCAATCTGGCCTTTGCCGATCAGGTGGCATTAGATACAACAACAAGCATTGTAGAATATTAACATATATCCAGTCCAGTAAATAAAGTACATTTTATTATCATCATTAAAAGTTACTTTGACTGGTGCAATGTTAGTTTCAGATTTAAGATTTCCGTTAACTTAAAAAATTTAATTGCGCTTGTATTATTTTTGAAAACAAGAAGCGATGATCTTTTAACATTTTAGTAACAAAATGCTAGCAGATAGTAAACGTGTAATGAAACATCGGAATAATTACTTCAATTTGTGAAACGTAAGCTGAGTAATTTAAGTAACAACTTATGAATTATTTGCATTTTCATCATTAAAAAAGCGAGAACAGTGAAATTTTATAATAAGTAATTATAAAGGAATTTATAAAACATTTTTTTATAAATGAATTTTTTTTATTGATTAACTTTTCTCTGTTTATCTCCAATTAAAATCACACAAACATTTTTAAGGATATTTTTAATATAGAAAGAAGGAATGTGTTACTATTTTATTAAAGGATGTGAACAAAATGAAGATCACGTTGTTTTAGAGTTATTGACCTTTTTTAATGAGTAAAATATTTTAAAACTTTAAAAATTAGGAAAAAAAAAATAGAAGGTTCACATGGGAAAGGAATTTAAAAGAATCATACATTATTAAAACAAGGATGTGAACAGAATAAAAATACGTGTTCTTAAAGAGTTAATGGCCTTTTTATAACTAATAAAATATTTTAAAACACATTTAAAATTTTTGTACTTATCCGTTTTATTGGCGCAGGCGATAAAGTCACCAAATATGATACAACCGACGCCAAACGGAATACTCCCGCTGGTAACCTATTACCACCATTTTTCAAAAAAAGTTGTGCTTTTTTTTATAAATAAAGTCTTTTTCACAATATATCAAAAATGGATGAAAAACCTAGAAAACTAATATTTATTAATATTTTTTATGTGTATATTGTGTGTTTTCCCCAATACCGCCAGCTTGGCAAGATTTGCTCAAACAAAACGGAAAAGTACCAAAAATTCATTTATATTGTCAAAAATACACATTTAAAATTATAAATTCTCTTTGTCATTTTAACCAGAGCTTTGTGAAACTGGGTATGCTGAATGTGGTAATCGAAACTGTTACAAGCCAGAAAAGAAATGTGATGGAGTTGATGATTGTGGAGACGGAACAGATGAAGAAAATTGCAGTAAGTATTACATTCAATTTTTATATACTTAGCTTTTGAATCAAAAAGAATTATCTTAAAATTTAAATTCTGGAATTAAAACTTTTATTTCATTTCTTTCAGCTGTAAAAGTCGATTGACTATAACATTTTACTAAATATTCATTTTATATGCTTTTCTAAGGCGAAATTAAAAAAGTTGATTGGTTAAAAATCTGATGTTTTTCTTTTAAAAAAAGTAGTAAGTTTAATCATTTTTCAAAGTTTAAGAAGAGGATACACAAACAAAGCATTACTATTATAATATCAGTAGCATATTTTTTTAAAAATAAGGCAATAAAGAAATAATTTAGTACGGTTAAAATATTTATGACATAGCAGCATTCAATGAATCGAAACCTAAATCATGCAAAAGTTTCACGTCTGCTGCTTTTTGTTTTTCATTCCGTTTAAACACTTTAAGGGGACGGGGTGGATCATTAAAACTAATTTCTTAAATTGTAATTAAAGAGATATGACATAATTTGAAACGCAAGGAGCATTTTACGTAACAATGAAAAGGGAAAATTTATAAACTAAGAAAAGTGCATTTCAAACATTTATTTGTGAGTAAAAGAAAAAAATAATTCAGCAATTATAAATTAAAATGACAAAATCCTTTGACAGAAATGTTCAATGGATTATAAGGAATATTGTTAGTATAAAAAAATCAAATGGCAATTTTGACTAAAATTTGAATTTTGAAAATCCACCTTCCGATATTATCTTTCTATATATAAAATAGTTTTTTGTGATGCTATAGTAAATTTATTACGTTCTATCGCAACAATGCCAACGTTCAAGGTAACTTGCCAAGTTGGCAACATCGATTTCAATGTGTCATACACGCTGAATTTTCAATCATGTGCTTCGTTTCATTTGCTGTCGCCAATACGGTTACGCGACAGTACATTATTGCAGAAAAATATCGCAACGATTGCCTAAACTAAAATTGTTGCGTGAGAAGAAAGACGCGTTGTCTCTTAGGAAGACTTGTTGACAATAAAGGTAACTAAATACTCAACTTTCCAGGGAGCTGCAAAAGATGCAGATTTATCAAAATCTGAGGACTTTATCAATGAAGTGTTGGACGATACAGCTTTAAGGGTGAATTTAACTGAAGAGGAGTGCCAAGAACGAATTTTGTGAAAAAAAGAACAATTAAATAGAACTACATAATACACATGTAAATTACAGTTTAACAGTTTGAACAATGAATATGACCAGTTGTATAATTTGTATAATGGGGACTGGTCCACTGTTAAAATGACAGGAGGTACTTCTGTCTCCTAGTATATAATAATTTAAGTGAGGCGAATATTGGATGCCAAATATAACCAAAGTTCCCACGATACGTACGTACTTATCAGCTCTATGCATTTTGCAATGTTACTTTAATGGAGACATTTTGGCGGGAATATTTTGGCACAAGATCTTTCCTAATCATATAGTAGTGAATCAATAAATACTAAATGAAATTTATTACTCAAATTGTTAACTATGCTTAGTGGGGTCCGTACTGAGTGAAGCAGCAATAACCAAGGGTTTATGTATATTATCGCATTATATTTTCGGAAATGAAAGGGCAGGTATATTTCTTTGCTAAGACCGCAACCAAGCGTAGGATTGACATCTCAGTTAATATTCTAAAACCTTTTACAAGAAAATAAACTGAAGAATGTGTCATTCCTTGTAATAATCGGTATACTCAATCAGATCACTCTTTACTGACGAAACAATTTTTTACGACCATTCCGCAGATTATCTTGCAATAATTTTTTTGCACAAATTTTAAAAATACCCTCATTTCTTTCTGATCATGGCAGTTCTCAAGTGCACCTTAACGGATTTAATCTGCGCCTTTTCAAACTTCGTGACTATAATGCTGATGGTGAACAAAGTATTGAACTTCACATCCTTTTTTTGTTGAAAATTAAAGAAAGAAAATTCTTAAAGGTTAAACAACTGACCTAATTTCTTAAGTTTGTTTTCAATAAAGCCACATTTGTCTTATTTTGTAACTTCGTTGATTTGATTTTCGAATTATTTTCATTGTTTTAATTTTGTAGGTTTTTTTCATTGTTTTGATTTTATAACTTAATTGGTTGATTTTTAACTTCTTAATATATTTTGTTTCATAACTCTTGCTTTATTATTTGGTTTTTATTATCGTTGTCATGTTTGCTTCTTTTGCTTTATTCTTAAGCCACTTGTGATACTTGTGTCGCATGGGGATTATTTTACCGGTTTTCAATTTTAAAAAATGTTAAATTAGCGTCTCATACTTTTGACTGAAGAAATATTTTCTTGATACAGTTCAAAAATGTTTACTTCAATCGATAAATATGTTTTTCAATTTTTTATGTGCAGAATAGTTGACAAAAAGGAAAACTATTGGAAAATAACTTATATACAAATGGTAAGCAAAAATTGGAGTTGTAACATACCAAATTTTGTAATATATTTTAATCTCTCTCTAAGGCTTCTAAATCTAAACTTTCACCAGTTCAGCAAATGTTTGTAAAAGGAAGTTACATACCCCATTTTTTTTCATTAAAGAATAGTATGCTATTTTTAAATTTTAATTATTGATCTTCTTAATACGTGATGCGAAGAAATGGGGGGAAAAACATTAAAATCATTTGTTTGTAAGTTTCTTAATATATGGTCTCTGAACATATATCGTAAAATATCTCTGGAATTTGTGATCAACTTCAAATAAAATTTGGAACTTCCACAGAGCTTAGACTCCTTATATACCTAGTTCTCTGATTAGATTCCATAATGGGAAAAATTCTGCATTTGACGTAAATTATACGTGTTATTTAAGTTAATTAATTTATTAACTCTGTAATTTAGTTTTCATTCAATTGTTGAATTCTCTTTCACAGTGAGAATTGGGAAAGTTAGTAAAGGTGTCCATTTCTTTGACGACTGTGCAATACTATGAGAGTGAATGAGTTTTCCTGATTTCAATTTAAAGCAAACAAAAACACGACATTTTAAGACTTTTTATTTCAGACTTTCCCGTGGTGCTCGAGCCGAAAGAGTGTGGAACTCAAGAAATCAAACCCAAGACCATTTATGACTCACCCGATCGGATGGTAGGAGGTGAACCCGCTATTCCCAATAGCTGGCCATGGCAGGTATCATTGCAAAACAGGTACAGCGAGCCTAATGGTCATTTCTGTGGAGGATCTCTCATTAATGCTCAATGGGTATTGACAGCCACCCACTGTGTTGCCGGGTACGACTTTTTTTTTTTTTTTGCTTTGTGTATAGTCTCAATTTCTTCTGTTTACATGAATGTAAATTATGTTTACGGAATGATTTTGAGATTTTTTTACTTTTAAGAGATGGATTGTGCATAAAATATTTTCTTAAAAAACAAATCATCTTCAATATACGAATTGTGATGTTCTTGAGTTGAAGCATTTTTTAAATGTGCTTATAATTGTTTTCTTTATACCTACTTATAATTGTTTTCTCTATGCCTGCTTATAATTTTATCTATGCTACTGACCATTAAAATTGCTATACAAGGAAGGCAGCATATAATAACGTAAAATTTGCATGGCAGACGTTTAGCTACATTGTGTATAAAAGAAATTTACAGCTGGTTTCTCCTACAGAAATATTACTTAAACTTAGTTTCCTGGTATAGAAAGTCCTCGATGTTGTGAAATTAAGTATATTATTGCTGTTACGCCTCGTGTAAGGAGAAATACCTACCATTATATATCTGATTTCGATCGAGTTTGAATCGTAGTCTACCGGGATTGTGGTTTATCATATTGCAATATTTCTACTCGCGTTTTTCTATCTCATCTTCACACTCATATTCTACATTTTGGCTCCATTTTATAAGGAAGTTCATATCCATGTTTCTTTTTAAGATGTAGATATTTTTGTAGTAAAAACTTTAATGAGATTAAAAGACAAAGATTTAAAAAGCATGACCACCGGATTGAAGTGCTGCCCAGCCAGTTTGGTGGATATGACCCTCGGCTTGTAGCCGAATGGGTTCGAATCTCGATTAAAGCATGGTTGTATTTTCTTCGGGAAAAGAAGTCAGACTTTCGCCTGTAATGGATTCCCGTCTCGAATGGAAAGCAGCACATCCCTTCTGTTATATGCTTGGATCATTATCTGTAATAAATGTCTATATTCGTCTGTTTGTATTGTATGTCTCTGTTCTTCCACTTGTATCCCAGGATAAAAACACACGACAACAACAACTAGTTTAGGTATAAATTTTATTATTTATTTTATTTTATACTTAATTTCATTTTTAGATATCCTCACCCTGGTGAAATCAAAATCGTCTTAGGGGCCCATGGTAAATTCACCAAAACTCCTTATGAACAAACTCGAATCAGCGCCAGAGTAATTTCTTATCCAGATCTCGAAGGGGATGATGTGAGTTTAATTAGAAAATATACGCTTCTTTTTAAAAAAAAGTCTTAAAATTATTAGTCTTTTTGTCCATGTGCTTATTTTCCTACACATAAATTGAAACGATCGATGTGTTGAAAAGAATTACCGTAAAATCCGGCGTATAATGTGCATCTATACTTTCAAGCTGCATTTTTTAGTTTTGAGGTATATTCGCTGTATATTGCACACTCCCTTTTTAAGAAGAAATTTAAAATCTAGGTATGCAACCCTCATATTTTTAAGTCATTTTTCGAGGTATTATCCCTGGCTTTTGAAAAAATATAATGTACTTCTATAACTACAACTTGTTAGTATGTCATTTCTCTTACATAAACAGTATTTCGATACATGTTGAAGTCTAATATTTTTAAACTCATCTTTTTTTAAAATTTTTTATTTTTTTAAAGCTTTTTTTATACCCGGCGTATAACACGCACCCGTAAATTTCGATTTTATTTTTTGTGTTCAAGGTGCGCGTTTTACTCCGGATTTTAAAGTAGTTGAATCTTCTCCACCTCTTACTGAAAAAGATTCATATTTCTTAATGTTAAAAAACATAATAGAAAAATATTAAAGATGTATGGCGTAAACTGAGAGCAAATCGGATGAAACAGATAAGATAATAGGTTCCACAATAGTTATAGCATCATTTTCTTTAAATTTAATAAAGTTTTGATGAAACGATACAAAAATGTGTTTTTTCTTTTAAAATATTTCCGAAAATAGCTGTGTTTTAAGCAAAAAGTAGAAGTTTTACCTACAAAATTAATGTTCGATTATATGTCACGAAATAATTCTAAGAATTTAAAGTTCATCGTTCACATTAAGTAAAAATATATTGATTTAAAATTGTTTATAACCAACATTTGAGATATTTTAATGAACCGGTTAGTTACGCATTATTTATTTTCTAGATAAGAAGATATACTATTACCCACGATATCAGTTTAATTAAGCTAAATGCCCCAGTTACATTCAATAAAGGAGTACAACCAGCATGTTTGCCCTCGCTTGGTTGGCATGCTCAACCTGGTTGGTCATGTTATGCTACAGGATGGGGAGTAAGCAGAGGTAAGATGAAAATATAAATACACTTATTCTATATTACAATAGCAAAACTGTCATACATTAATGAAATATAACAAAATGAACCGATGGAAATAGACTACAATAATACTCGGATGTTGAGAATGATAAATAAATATAATGTACACCGTTCTTACTCTATTCGTAATTTATAAACTTATTAATTAAATCTGTGGATTTAATTAATAAGATAATTAAGGATATTTAGAACAAAACTGTTGTTTTTTTATATCAAAATAATTTCCTCTTAAAATAAAGAGTGAATGTTTTTAAAATGTAGTAATCATTCTAAAATCAGCCTTTTCTTTTGTTTGTTTAATTTGATTTAAAAAAAAATTTTAAATAGAAATTTTAAATAGAAATTTTGGAAAAGAACAGAAAAAAAAATTTTTAATTTCCTATTCCAAAAAATATGAAGCAAATAAAAAAATAACAATTGACAATAACAATGATTTATCAAAATATATATACATATTTTCTGTTTCTTCTCTCTCTCTATCTAGGATCTGGAGGATCAGATGCTTTGAAACAGATGGAACAAGTCGTGCAGCCCATACAGAATTGCAGTTTCAATGAACAAACACAGATTTGTGTCGAAAAACCACAAAACTCTCCATGCCATGTAAGTTTTTAGCAGGAAATTATTTTCAATGTAATATTTTCACAAATTTATTTGTATTACCTTACTATACCTCAGACTTTTCTCACGGTGTATTCTTCAGACAAATCTTTATTCTGATTCAAGGGTTGACAAAACGTGGTTCGCGAGCTGCATGCGGTTCTTTACATAGACAATTGTTGCTCACCAGACTTCTGCCCCTATGTATTATTAAAAAATAATCATACCTGCTACATAAAATTAATTGTTTTCCTTTTTCTTGCATGATCCCCTACCGAAATTTTTTTAAAAAATATATCCATATATACAGTGTCGTAACGGAGAACATTTGGGCCTCCCTACAAAGTCAGGTTTAGGGCCCCCAAGTTGGATTTTACAAAGGGTAGGTACTTGGCGACAGGCAGACTTTGGGCCCCTTACAATTCTGGGCTCCCCCGCAATGCGGGGGCTTACGTTACGCCACTACATATATATCTAAATATATATGCATGGTGTGCCTAGCATCTTGGCCAGGAGAATTTAAATTAAAGTTACTTAATAATGGTGGCTTAATGAAAGAACAACCAATATCAATTTAATTTTAAAATGGTTTTGGCTAAAAATGATGAGCTTCCCTACCTTTATGCTCAAAAACAACCAAAATCTATTTCAATTGTGCACTTGTGCACGCAAATACATATAAATGGCTCTTTGTCACCTTAATTATTTTGTTTCACTGACAACTTAGCTCTTCTCTCTCGACCCCTGTTCTAGTCAATCCCTTCTCTCAATAAGATTCTGCTTAATAAATAATAAACAACTTTCTAATAGTTAAAGGTAACTTAGATTCTTTCTTGCTATCAAAATTAAAATATCAATATTTCCAAATTTATCTTTTTAAAGGAAAAGCACGGCATATTATGAAAACATAGTTATGCTGAAACGAACCGAAGTTCGTATAAGTGTGGAATAGATAAAGAGACATTGTAAAACTCAACAATTTTATTCAATTTATATCTTAACGTATTGTAATCTCAATGGCAAGCACTCAATGGGAGTGCGAGGTAACCCTCAAATCCCAATCAATAGTAATAAATATTCTCTTAACTTTATATGAAGACATGAATTACTTCCACTCAGGTTCCAAATTTAGAATAAGCCCAAACTGCAGTCACACTCAGCTACACGATTATAAATATAACTCTCTAAAATGCCAATAACAAATTATCAAAATCGATTTTTTTACACTTGCAAAGCAAAAACATCTCCTTACAATTACAATCTCAACATCCTCCCCCTTCTCCGTTCAGATCACTTTAAATAGCAAACCTAATCTGCAAATATAACAGTTCCTTCAAAAGGCGAGGCTTCCAAATAGTTAAATAATCTATAAAATAGATTTATGTAGAGGTTAATTGAGGAGGCGTTGAGAACCCGCTACAATGTAATTACTCTTAATTTCTTAAATATTATTTTTCAAATGATTTGCGTACTTTTTTTCAGAATCATGCATATAACTTAATAACTCTTGATTCTTAATTTCTTTTTTTTTCTGACTAATAGTTCATAATTACTTATTGGAAACAATATTTTAAAACTTACATTAGCTTACCATTTTTACCTGCGGTTATGTTTCTTTTATAGGGTGACAGTGGAGGTCCTTTGCAATGTAAGCTTGGAGGAAAATATTTTGTTTTCGGTGCCGCCAGTTTCGTTACTACTACCAACTTCATGAGCGGTCTTTGTACAGGTCCAGGCGCCATGACAGTATATGCTAGCTCTGCCGATAAAGCTGACTGGATCAAGACCATTATTAGCAAATACTCATAAATAGATCTCAATAAAAATATTCATAAGACAATATCCTCATGCATACATAAGTAAACTAATACAAAATTAATCCAATACAATTATTAACTTATAATATATATGAATAATACACAAATTTTATTTTGTATAAGAAAGTATATAATGTATATTTTTAAAATTAATGATGTTATCATCAATTTGTAATTTAAACCTGTTCATTCTCTTTTGTATATAAAATTAATGTAAATAACTAGAGATGATTCTATAAAAAAATTATCGACTAAAACTGCATTTTTATATTTCGAATTGAATTACTATGAAGAAGATCTGAATAGGGATTTCATAGTAATAAATGACAAATGTTCTTTTTAAAAAAAATGTATAAATGTACAAAAATATCTATTTAAAAATAAACTTATTTTTCAAATATGAGCTTATAAATAGAAATTCGTGTTTTATATTGTAATAATTTGAATGCAAGAAAAAAAGAAAGAAATACAGCATTATACAACACTTACTGCTGAAAAATGACATTTCTGGAGTAACTTATATCTAAAATAACAAAAAAAGGAAAGGTTTTTATAATAACGTGAAAGGTGTCTGAGATAAAGATGATAAAAGAATAGTTTAAGATATTTTTTAACTATTATTGTCTGATGGATATATGCCTTTACCAAGATGTGCATGTATATTTTTCATTATTTTACTAAAAATATTCTCAATATAATGACGAGATTTAATCCAACAAGCTTTTACATGTTAGTCTATAACTTTTATATTAGTCATTACATCAAGATTTTGTGAGATTTAATTGTAACATTTTACTCAGTATATTGGTTTCCAGAGCTATATAGAATGCCATGGCAAACAATCAATGGATAATAGAAATTAAAAATGATCATGCAAATAAAATTTGAATGGATATCGTTTTTTGATTTTCACTAACTTAAAAAAAAAGTATTTGAAACATGGCATTGCTTAGAAAAATGTGATATATGATGATAGAAAACGTCTTCTATAAGCTAAGTTAAAATTATTAAAACAATAATATATATAAAATATACTATATACATATAAAATATACAAAATATAATATATACATACAAAACATAAAATATAATATATGTTTATAATAAATATATAAAATACATACATATAATGTGCATAAAATATATACATATAAAATTTTAATCAGTTAATAAAGTGTAGGGTAAATTTGTAAATAAAATCATGTGTTAAAGATGTACATTTGCTTAAGTAAAATAGTTCATCAGCATTTTAAAAAAAGTAATGAAATTACTAAGGCTGTTAGTCAAGAATATATTTCTCCTCTTTGTATTTCAAGCCCTTCAAATGAAATAGATTTTGAAAAAAATTGAATAACATTAATAAATTTTAATATAGCATTTTATCTGTACAATTATATTAAACTTTCAAAGAGCCATTAAGATTTGCTTACAAAATTCATTAAACATATTTAAAAAAAGTTCCGGAAAATATTAATATAAAATTGAAAAAGAACAATCAATGAGTATTTAAACAATTATATTAGCTAATTTTAAAGCATTCGATAACATAGAGTTAACATTAGCAAGTGCATTTTTTAATTAAAGCTTAATAAACGAAATTTTTAAACAATTGATCTTAATAATTCAAAAGTTAAACAGAATCCCATTAAATGGTTTGAAATATTTTAAAAAAAGGACTAAGATCTATCTATGATTTCTATAACCAAAATTATGAAATTTTGTATAAAATTATTATCTTCCGTCTCGTCAAAAAAAAACATAGTATTGCTTATGTGTCAAAAGAGAAAAAACAAAATGAAGAATTAAACGAGATTTTACAAATAATATAAGATGAACCCAAAGTCTTTCATGGATTATATATATGTATTTATTACACTCAAACTATTAGACATATGTTTGTTTGTATTTTTCGTTTTTTTGTGAGGATTTTTAAAAGACCATTTACCCTCGTAAATTTCAACATACGCCCTCTCAGCAGCTCGGAATGTGTATATAAGCGGTATTCTAATTCCCATCAAGTGTTAAGTTCAACAGTTGCTTCACTCAAACTTGGCCCATCACTTCTAGGAAAATACTTAACTCTGCCTATTTCTTCAAACACTTCATACTTTGTTTTATTGATTTTGTACCTGGAGGTTTACTTCCACAACAACTTCGAAATTTACACTGAATGTCAATGGGCGATTTCATTTGGTGAAACCAAAGCACACATAGAGCTTGTTCTTGAATCGATGCTATTTCGACAAAAAATGTCTTCTTTACAAATGTTCTCCCAAGTCACTCTTGAAGGAATATATACTCCTGTCATCTATTTCACAAAAAATTACTAAAACTGACCTATCCAGTGATACAGAAGATACATTGGTATATTAAACGGTCATTTTGTAATTAGTTTTTATAATCAGGGCAAGGCCGTCCAGCCAGTATGGTGGATATGACCCTCGGCTTGTAACCGAGTGGGCTCGGGTTCGAATCCCGAGTAAGGTATTGTTGTATCTTCTTCAGGAAAGACTTTCGCCTGTAATGGATTCCCGTCTCAAAAGGCAAGCAGCGCACTCCTTCCGTTATATGCTGGGATCATCATTTGTAATAAATGTCTATATATTCTTCTGTGTTTGTATTGTATGTTTCTGTTCTTCCACTCGCGTATTTCATATGTATCCAGGATAAAAACACACAACAACAATTAAGGCAAGACTTTTGGTCAGGGGCGTAGCTACCGCCGTTTCAGCAGTATCAATCATACGGGGCCCCACAACTTACACGAGAAAAAAATTGTTGATATATTAAGGGGTCCACACAAAAAGGGTGTGCAAGAAATTCTGACACGGGCCCCCTCAGAAAGTGCTACGCCAGTGCTTTTGGTTCATCCTAAATAATCACTAATATTCTAATTATTAATAAAATCGGTTTTCTCTTAATTTACGTTTATTATTGTATTAAGCTTAAAAATTTGATTATTGTATTAAGACTACAAAGAGATCAACTAACGATAATTCCTTACAATTTTAAATAATTATATAAAATAAGTGCTACATTTAAAATAATATCTTAATTTAAACAAGATTAAGTTTTCACATGCCATGTGGTTAGAATTTCAAGGTCTAACTAGACTTACTCGACATATTCACAAGCTGCTTCAGATGGGTGATTCTTATAACATTACGATTCTGATATCAGATTATTGTAACAATTGTTACATTTTCCAGAAATCGAAGTAACAATGACTCCATTTTGTTTCTTGAAATGCAATTCTAGTTTTTGCTGTCTTTTTAACCGGTGTTGTTAAGTTTAAAAACGAAGAAGATTGTTGTTTATAGAATTTTTTTCTTCTCTAAAAACCGATTGAAGGGTAGATAAATATTTAATAGCAATATACTATTATACGGTCCTTAAGAGGAATTTTCAATACATCGGACTTTTCCACTCGATTAGTGCTTAAAGCAATGAAAATAATTGCAAAAGAATTTGGATGTAGGGGATGCAGAATATCCACACACATTATAAATTCCTATACTGAAAATACTGAAAAAATAGGTATGTTTCGATTAATTTTTAATTGTACTTAATAATTCATATTTTTCTTTATAATATTACATTTTTGAATATTTTCATTTTTTAAAAATATTTTTAGAATTGAAAAAATAATTATCTTTCGACTGGTAAAAAAAAACGGTAAAATCCTAGCTGGGCACACTGCTGTTTTTGGCGGCATTTTTTTTTTCGCCAAATGGCGCCAAAAACCCGTGTTTCAAAAAATGACATCATGGACGAAAACGAAGAAAAATCGGGGAGCTGACGATGTTAGTTGGTGCCAAAAATTTTGTCGCCAAGCAGTGTGCCCAGCTAGGATCCAACCAAAAAACTTTGAAACACGTTGCGTATAAATTTTTAGTAATTCTTCTAAATGTTACATACACTTATTTAACACTAGAAAACCCATTTTTTAAATTTTTTAAAAAAAAAAAAGAAAAGAAAAAAGGGATATTCGTGAAGAGAAAATTCTTTTTAGAATTTAATTAACAATGTTATTAAATTAATCCACTAACGTGATAGTTGTTATTACCCTTTGAGCAAACTAATATTAATATTTTTTCCTTTTGCAATGAAAATTGGAATATCTACTAAATGTGTGTGCGTATTTTTTTTTTATGGATGGCAATACATCGATGTTACATTAAAAATATTGGGATACGATTAAGACACGATAATGATTTCGAATTATTTTCTTTTTCAAAAATATGTTAGAAAAACCTTTCTTAATCTTATTAATTTAATTTTTTTCAGAATTTGAATTTTCTTGAAGTGTCTATCGCTGCTTAATAAAGCAATTCTTCAACAGCATGCATTTATACCAAATTTAAAAAAAAAATTTTTTCTTCTTCAATTTTTGAAAAAACCACATTTAATACTAAAAGAATTATGCAATTCACAAAAAATTTATATGAATTCTGACTGATTTTTCTAAAAAACCGAAAGAGTTCTATTGTTTTTTATCCCACTTTATGAGATTTATGAATAAAAGGATCAGCATGCAAAAGAAAAATAATTTTAAGATAATAAACTGTTATTAAAATTCAGTCCTAATTTTTAAAACATTTAAAAAAAATTAAGGTATTTGACAATTTATTGGCTTGAATTTATTTAATTTTTATATTTCTACTTATAAATGCATAAAAGAACTTTTCAGCTACAGCTACATTTATGATATTTCATAACTTATAATTCTAAGACTTGAACTAAGATGTCTGCAGCATTATTTTAATTAAATACATTACAAGAAGATGTCACAGCATTTAGAATATATATCGATGACGAGAAAAATTTTCTGCCTTTGGAGTTTGAAAAATATCAACATATTTACTTTTAAAACATTTAATTTAAAAGCTATATCAAATGAGAGGTTATAAAAATCATGTAAATTATTCATTCAAAGTACAGGAAATAATCGTTAGCAAAAGAATGGATTATATGTTATAAGATAAAACTTTTAGCCATATGTCCGCTCTGTGGCTTAGGGGTAGCGTGCCCAACTTATTGCAGGTTCGATTCCGACTGCAGCCGATAAATTTTCTGGATACGAAAATCGTAGGCATGCATGCCATATGATTATGTGGCATGCAAGAGATCCCTTGAGTATCAATTTAGCTCTGGCACTGTGGGCAAAATTAAATCACATCAATACTTAGCATCCAACGAGATCTTTAATTAAAAGTAATTCAAGCGTCAAAAATTTGGTAGCAAGAGCCGCTACTAGATGATGCCACCATTGAAATACCTCTCATACTTGGAGGACTTGTCGTATCTGCATAGGCATGTGTACAAAAATGCAGCCCATTTGAAAATAAAAACTTTAAGCAATATATAAGTCAACTTTTCACGGAGGTAGATACATACTTGATTTAATTGATAAAGTGGTTATCGATATTATTCATGAGTGCCATAAATTTTTGAAGTAAAAGAGCAGTTACAGAAGAAAATACTTCAGATTTAGGAAATATAACATCTTGAGAATTAATTTATGAGTTCTTCTACAGAAGAGCTGATCATAAATTAGTACTTGTAAAATGATCAATTGAAATCATTTAATAATGCTCAAGGAAAAGTTTAACTATTATATAAATCCAAATTAGTTTGAATTAACTGACAAAACTGCCCTACATTTAACGAGTAAATGAGAAAAAAGTTATAGAAAATGTTTAGTTCAGTTTGTTAAAAGTTACATTTTTATTTCAGCAAACAGAGTAAGAAGTGGTTAGTGCATCGCAAAGCTGGGATGGGCAAGGTTGACTCAACCTTTCATCCCTTCAGTGGGTCGATAAATGAGTACCAAGCTTGCTTTAGGAACTTAACACTGGGGGTTTCACGTCAGACTGACCACCTGACCGGAACATCTGTTCTTTCACCTCAGGACCCAAGGTCGCGTATATTGAGTTGGGTACAGTAGGTCTTGGCACTCATGGGCTTTTGAGCCGCTGAGTTAAATTATAAAGAGTAAGAAAGCAACTCTAAGGAAAGCAAGTAATTATTAATGATGCTGTATAACAATTTATTCAACGGCTGTCATGCCGGTAATGATAACTTCTAAATTTTAACTTGAATATATACACTAGCTAGAAAAAGTCTGCGTTCACGTACTATTGCTTACAAAAACAACGAAAAAGAATTTAAAAACTGGAATCTGAAATTTTTTTTAAAAAATATATTTTATGTAGTTTATTTCAAGTATTGAGAATAACAAAAGTAAATTCGGTTTGCTTTAATAGTTTTTAAAATAAAGACAAATTTGTAGCGATACCTACAAAAATCAAGTAGAAAAAGTCTGCGTTCACTGTTTTAGTAGAAGCTATAAAAAATATTTAAAAATGATAATGAGCTTTTAATAGCTGGTTGGATAACCTCGTCTTTCGAGAACCTCCTGAAGTCGTTTCGGCGTTGAATTAACAAGTTTAGTTGTTTCTTCAGCGCTTATCTTCTCCCATTCGTCCTTAAGAACATTCTTCAGCATATCCTTGCTAGACATATTGTGTTGACGAATCTTACGCTCCAG
>BMAV01009824.1:396910-409364 GCA_019973955.1 Trichonephila inaurata madagascariensis | reverse complement strand
CTCCAGAAAATCCCATAGGTGTTCTATAGGATTCAGATCAGGTGACTGTGGGGGCGTGTGCAGTTGATTTGGGACATTATACAATAGCCAAAGCTTCACGATCTCAGCGGTATGCTTAGAATTGTTGTCGTGTTGGAAGCGAAATGACGATCCAAGGCCGAGTTTGGTGGCACTTTCCTTTAAATTTTTTTAGGACATCAAGGTAATCATATATGATTTTGATTCGATATACTCCCAACTTGCCAACGTTATTGCTCGCCATGCACCCCCACACCATAACTCCACCGCCACCATGCTTCACCGTTGGTACTAAGTGCTCTTTTTGAAGAGCTGTACAAGGTTATCTGCATACCAATTTATGACCTATAATGCCAAAGATGTAAAATTTGCTTCATTGGAGAATATCACAGTCCTCCAGAACTCCGAAAGCATATGTATATGCTCTTTTGCAAAAGCTATCCGTTGGTCTTTGAAATATAAGGCTTTCTACGAGCCTGTAGACTATAGTATCCAGCCTTTTTCAAGATTTTTCTTGCAGTATCCGCACAAATGTTTTTGTTAAACTTCTCATGAATGTCTGTTGCTATTTGAGTTCCAGTCAAACGCGGATTTTTTTCACCACTCATAGCATACTTTTTTTTTCTCTGATTGTGAGTTTAAATGGATGACCTGAACGAGGTTTCGATGTGTAAATTCCTGCAGTTTTAAAGTTATTAATAACACGTTAGATAGATGAGAGAATACTGCCATCCAACGGATATGGTTATATCCCGACGACTTTTTCCATCTTTCCACATTTTTCATAATGATTTTAAGCTCACTGATTCTAATTTCCTTCCTTTTATTTTCCATGCCATTGAATTGCTTCGTACCTAACAAAAATATAAAAGTTATTGCGTAATAACTTTCTTAAACTATTTTACTTAATATAACTGAATATAAAAACTCTGTTAACCTATAACGCCTGTTGATAAAAATTCCAGGGATCATGAATATTCAAATGGTGAACGTAGACTTTTTCTGCCTATTATTTCCGTGCTTTGCTACAAAAAACCCGTACGTAGTTTAAATTCAAAACTAATAAATTCTTACATGATCAACATTTAAATAATAGTAAACAAATTCATAAAATTTTGTTAGGAAAAAAAGTTATGTTTCTATTATCTTTGCTCTGTATATGAGTTGTTATGGGTGAACGCAAATTTTTTCTAGCTAGGGTATCTAGTGATTTCTTTTATGAATTTTTAATATCGAATAATTCTGTTGCAATTTAAAATGGAAAATTACATGCATTATATTTTCTAAATACCGTAAAAATATCTTTCTTCTAAGTATCAATTGATTGAGTCTTTTTCTGGTTACTATATATGTTTCCATCACAGACTTTGAAGGTACATTTATGACCCAATCATATTAAAAACGATTCTACCGCAAAATTTTATGCTTCGCCTTTTTTAAAAAATTAATGACAGTTGTATACATAATTATATATTAATTCCATGATTAAAAATGTTTTAACTCTGTTTAATTTCATACATTTTTACTACGGAGATAGTATGAAAAAATAAAAACAAAAACGTATTCGATTTCATGTACTGTGATCATTTTACATTCCATCGAACTTTAATTCCTTCTAAAAATCCTATGTTTAAGGAAATGTTTAATTGAAAGCTATAGGGGGGCATGTTTATTGTTTATTTAAATTAAAATAAAAACTTTTTTAAACAGTTATTTACTTTATACAGCGTGTCGCTAAGAAAATATCCAAATACGAATAATGATTCATAAATAATTCACATAGAATGACTTATATAAATAGCTAATAATTTATATAATCACGGATTTTTCTTTTAATTCTATGTACTTTAGATAAGTGTCATTTCTAAGTGAATATGATGCTCTTTAAACCTGCTTATAAATTTTGTTTTAATTTAATTTCACTTATCAGTGAAAAATATTTTCGTAAAAAAATTAAGTGATTGAAATCATTTTGCTATATATCTAACGAAATGTGATTTATCTTATTAAAAAATTAAGTGCAAAATGTTTTTGAATATATAAAGGGTTGCTTAGCAGATGCTATTTTTCTTATCTGAATCGATAGTAACTTTAACATATGTCAAACTACCACAATCCTTATCCTATTGACTTTGATTTTGAATGGAGAACATTCAGCACAGCAACAATCTTTCCTTTTTAGTAAATTAATAATTTAGTTTTTTAGAAAAAATGCCTGATACAAAGTATCTTGTTTTATTAACATTTATCTTCTTGTTGAACTTCAAAAAAGTCCAGTGTTGTAAGTATAGTTTGAAACTAATATTAACCATCATAATTTGAGTTTATTCTTTGAATATTTGGTAATGCACACATAATATAAAATTTAGAAACAAAATAGAACATTAATTTTAATTTTAACTGCTTTCCATATCATTAGAAAAACATTCGTAGTTTATTGTTGAAAGTATCATTAATTTACAGTTAATTTGCATTAGCATATATAAATCGTTACATATAGGCATACAATTAAAGCACAAAAAGAAAAGTTTCAATAATAAAATCTTAAATTTTTACCGTAAGAATAATTATTAATGGTTTTCAAGAAACCGTGTCTCGCTCAAACTAGAGAGAAAATTGCAAATGTTCCAAACTATTGAATAGAATTTTGATGGGGATATAATGGTGATTTTTATGGTAATTTTGGTGGTGATGGCGGATTCTTAAATATTAATTTTACTAAATTTTGACAATTTAGGAGATTAAATTTAACTTTATGCAAGTAAATTTACTTTTCGAATAATTTTTGTATAAATAAAAAAAGTAATGAAATAATTTTTCCATTTTTTAACTCTGTAAATATTTTGTTAGCTATATACATTCTCATTCCAGTTACATTTATGTAAAGTAATAAATGTAAGTTAACACAATTATCATGTACTATATGAATGGCTTTTAATTATTTACATGTGAATTTGCATGTGACGTGAATTTGTGTGAATTTTGAATGAATGAATCCGTTAAGAATAAATGTGAAACAGCATTTCATAATGTAAATACATTCAAAGATTATCGTAAAACTAAATATTTATACCACTTATATCGAGTTTTAGGAGCTCATTTATAAATATTTGGCTAAATAGTGATAGATATAATTCGAATGCTTTTTCAAAACACCGCAAGATACTTTTGAAATGCGCTCTCATTTTGTCCTTTTAAACTTTTTAATGTCATAAGATACTTATGTAAATAAACATTTGTTAGTATTTTACAAATTTAAATCAATTTATTTATTACATACCATTAAAATTGGGAGCAGTCTTTCTCAATGCATTTAACATCATTTAAATTACAACTCAATGTGTAAGTCATTCATTCGTTATTTACTTCATATGTTATACAGCGCTTAAAACAAAATTACAATACCTCTATCGTTACAGATGATGACGACGAAGACTGGAAAAAAGATCCAAATTATATATTTTGTTACAACACTCATAAATTTGATGCTTCTGTAAATCCTTCTGGTCATATATATAGTCCTAATTATACCGGAGGAGAATATCCTCCTGATATTGGATGCAACTATCAAATTACAGCTCCAGAAAATTATGTGAGTAACATATTTGTTCTTATTTATCTATTCTCTAGTACTTTTTTGTGCGTGTAATGAAGAATTCTGGTATAACATACAGGTTACAATTGATGCATGCAGATTGATTTAAGCATTAGATCAAATTCCAGCATATACAGTATCAATGTGTAATCCTAATTCATGTAAGCAATTTCTTTACTTTTATGTACAATTTACAGAACAAAAGTCAGTGGTGTAACGTACATCCCCATAACCACCACATCGCGGCGAGCCCAGGATTCTAGGGGACTAAAAGCCTAGGTTATGTTATGGTTTTGAAATCCTTTGTAAGATCTGGCTTGGGGCCAAAACCTGACTTTTCAGGGGGAGGGCTAACATTCTCCGTTACGCCACCGACAAAAGTCATATTTAAAATGTTATTCACAAATCTAAGCTTACAATATTTTTTTTAAAATTTTAATGTTAATTTCTTTACAAAAAAGAAAATTAAATTAAAATTTATTTGTTTCATTTCTTCTTTTTACAAATATAAATAGGAAAATTTTTATCTTATTTCTGTTTTTATATCACTCAATATCTCGCAATATGTCTGGAAATCTTCTCTTAGTAAATAATTTTAATTGTGTCATTAAATGAATTATATCGTAATATACTCAATTTCAATTTGATGTAAATTAAAACAATGCTAAACTACGCAGTTGTATTCGCCAATTGCATAAAATTTCAGTAAATATAAAATATGTCTTTGCATTTCAGATCTTTCATTAGAGATAAAACATCGAACATGGTTAACAATAAGGTATCGGGTTTAACCTGACATGCACAGATAAAAATATAGTTAAAGAAATTTATAAATAAAATACGCGCGCGCGACTAAGACAATAAGTATAAAAATTTCATTAACGGAGATTTTAAATAGTGGATTTAAGCTGTTAAATTACTGAGATCAAATTCATAGCAAATTAAAACTATGAGA
This sequence comes from Trichonephila inaurata madagascariensis, assembly GCA_019973955.1. Lineage (NCBI taxonomy): Eukaryota > Metazoa > Arthropoda > Arachnida > Araneae > Nephilidae > Trichonephila > Trichonephila inaurata. The sequence goes on along the minus strand of BMAV01009824.1, from coordinate 404,796 downwards.
TGATGGACAATTTACAAAGTTACTTCAAATACGGGTCGGTCTTCCATTGAAAAAAAAAATAATAGGTTGTGACGGCTCACGCGTCCTTTCTCTAACATAACCTCTGTGTTCTTTGACGGCCACGATTAATGGCAAATCTTTTCCTACCCAAATCCAAGAAGTGAAACGAAGGATAAATGCAAATAAGATAACCTTTAAAAGGACAGAATTAGTAAGCGCGATGGCAATTTAGAGAAAGTTCAGTTCAGAAAAGGAAGAAGCGTAAATTGACGGTTTACCTAAGAATCACGCAAATCTCGCCGATAATTCAAGGTAGATACCATTGTACTCGAGCCTAGATGAATATCTGAAGTTGATTGGACCGTAGCTTAGAATTCAAGGTAGGAAGATTATATTCCGAATTCGAATATTATTAGGATTGAGAGCAGGCGGATATAATATAATTATATAGATAAGTGATCCAATTGCGCGATCTGTGTTAACTACGGCTACGTGTTTTGGTTTATTCTCACTTAATATAAGTTTGTTCGATATATAAGTAATTTAAGTTAAACTCTTAATAAAAGTCATATTAAGAATTCTAAAATGTCTCATCATTTCGAGAATCCCACACCTCTAACTTACGCTGAAACCCCACGATATGGTCGACAAAGATCGATCATATCACAAGGTTAACTTATTAAAGGCATGAGTACTGAGTTCTTTATTACATTTTTGCAAATATTTTATTCCATACTGATGCGACATAGAGAAGGCTTAAGAATTCCAGATATCTACAATCTTCTTTGAAAAGGCTTAAAAGTTGATAACTCTATAATAATGTTTTGTTAAAAAAATAAAATAAATAAAAATGTCAAAATGCCTTCAAAACCCCTCTAGAAAAAATGTTCTATACCATTATCAGCATATTAATGTTTCTCAAAAATATCTTCAAGAAGATCATATCTTTTTAAATGTTTTATATAGATGTAGAGTCTAAATTATTACTTGAGTTTAATATTAACAATAACGGAGATTACCACACCGCGATATATACATTTCAGCTTTGGAGCTTGCAATCCCTCCACTTTTGTAGACTGCACTAGGTTGTTCGTAATTTTATGTCATTCTGATTTATTCATATGCTAACAAGATGTCAAATGATTATACTTAAAATGAGTATATTAAGCAGCGTGACGAATATGTATTAAATAAGTACACATTATTCTTAAAAATTCTTATTCACAAAAAAATATACTAATTTAAAAGTTTTTTGATTACTATCAACCTTAAGAGGCAATGTACTATCCAAAAGAAGAAAACTGAAATGTATTCCAACCTTTTAGAACTATAGAAAAGGACTTAGAGCATCAAAATATATTCCACTGACAAATTTAACTGAATTTATTTTATATGACATATAATTCTTTGTCGAGTTTGAATATCCACTTACGATGGATCTTCCCAACTGTATTAGAAATAATAAAGAATTCTTTGTTGAATTAAAAAATAAAACAATTAATAATAATAATGGAATTTATATTTTTGGAAAAGTATAAAAAAAAATTATACTATTATTAAATCATTATTATTGTCCATTATATTATTGTTCAAATGAAATAATCATGAATTCTCATTCTTATTTTCTTTTTTAATGATAGAAATGGAAAAACAAATAATCTATGATTTCATTTTTCGCATTTTTTAGAGAATAAAAGTAACTTTCAAAGATTTGGATATCGCCCCTTCAGAAAATTGTAATCAGGACAAGCTTCAGCTTTTAGGGGAGGATGAAAGTAATATCCTAGGTATTTTTTGTGGTACTGACTTGCCAAGACCAGTGTTTTCAGAAAAAGGTGATACCATGATTAGGCTGAAATTTGGAACAGATTATATGGGAGCTGGAAGAGGATTCCATCTCTACTACGAAGCCTCCCCAACCATCGGTAAGCCAAATACCATTTCTTCTTTTAAATTTCGTACTCTAAAAGCTTATTCGCATCGGTTTTGAAAAGGAAATAATGCTGTTATTTCTACCTTTGAAGCTTTGCTTCCAATATTAAATAATTAGAGTTTAGATCTTAAAATATTATGAAAGGGAAAAATTGCGTTCAATGAAGTGTGCTTGAAAATATATATTTACTATTCTTAGTAGGAATTCACGAGGAAAAGTGTATGTATGCCTCTTATCTAACATATATGACTGAAATTCTGATGCCTAAAATATGTCCCTTTTTCTCAAATACTAAAGACCTTATCACACACGCATGTCTCGGAAGAACTCGAGTCTCTTTAGAACAACCTTTTCGAGCAGCTGTGAATGTGAAGAGTTGCCGCAAAGAAAACGATACGCTCTGATAGCAGCCGCATCCTATTTTCACATTGAAAAAATACTCTCCGATTTTTCTGCTTCGGAATACAAGCATCCAATATTATTTTATTCCGCTCGGCTTTTGTTGACGGTCGTGAACAGAAATGAAGCGTCATTCTGTTTAAAAGATTATACGCCATTAAAATATTATACCCCATTTCAGATGCGTTTGACGAAGCCGAGGCTGCGATCTTTACCTCTTCTTGTTTATGAAATAAGGATCTGAAGAATCCTAGGCTGGAATTTCGTGCAATTTTAATTTCGAGAAATTCTTTCATCTCATCGGGAAAAATTTTTCTAAGCTGTTGCTATGGCAATTGGGCAAAAATAGCTCTAATAGGTTACTTGAAAGAAAAATTGCTCCAAATACACTTGCGTGTGATAAGATCTTTATATAGCTTCTCCACTTACAAGCCCGATGTTTTTGTTTCAATGCCTTCAGATTGATGGTGTCAGATAGAGGCTCACAAAATTCATTCGTGAGCTAGTATACGTATGTTGTTAACCGTAGCTTTGAGTACCGTGCAGGTAACAGTACGCGCTTTAGCTCCGCGCTCCCCCCAATTTTGAGAAAGGACCTCCCGGGATTAATCAGGGGGTTATCTACAAATCTTGCGGCACGGGAGTAAGCGTCACTAACAACTATACCGTCTGGGCGGCACACAGCATGAAACGCAAACAAAGTTAGAATTATTGAAAATAGGTGTATAAGTTATTTCTAAATGTCTTCTGAATTTTGAGTAAAGGCTTATTTTATTATTAGACGGATATATGTACAATATATATAGCAAATGACAGTTATATTTTATCCAACAAAAGGCAGAATGTTTACATAATTCTTTCAAAAATTTTAACTTTTCTAATGGAAATAAAATTTATTAAAATACAAAAATTTTATTTAAATTTTAAACCTTGTGTAGTTAAAAGCATTTCGATCTTTTTATGAGCGATATTCTTTCAAAACTTTCAAATTGTGATACTTTATATAAATTGTTTAGTGCTGTCACATAATAATAATTTTCTATTTAACCAGAGGAATGTCCACCAAATCACATTATATGCAAAAATAGAAACTGTGCTCCGGAATCTGCCAAATGCAATGGAGTCGATGATTGTGAAGATGGTACTGATGAAGAAAACTGCAGTAAGTAATATATATTTCGTAAAAATATTTTCAGTTTCAAATTTTAATTTTTTTTAAAAAATTATTTTAAATAAAAAATTATTAAAAATAATTTCACGGCTTAGCATGTTTTTCAAAAGCTAATTGAATTACATAGCATAATACTCCAGTTTCTCGAGGTAATTAAAGCAGTTACAATTTTCTTAAATTCTTAAGATTTTACTAAAAATTTTTTAATTTTCTCACATTAGCAACTTATTTGAAATTGATGAAGTGGCTCATATTCTTTCTTCTTTAAAATTGACTTATAAAGTATTACGAAACATCTCGAAATCTTTAAAGGTTACAAATTGTTAATACGCTGAGCTTAGAATAATTGGCAATGATATAATTGTCTATGAGAATATAATAGATAATTTTTCAAAATGTCTATTGTTATGTATTGCACAAAGTATATATGTGTGTGTGAGTGTATCGAATATTGCAAATTATCTTTCTGATATCAACTGTATGATAGTAACCCATTTTCAGTAACATTTAAAATACATCTGAAATTTTTTCATGAAATGTAATGTAATCATTCCTCTGAATAATTTTCGTAACGGCATTCTATAAAAAAAACTCTTCAATTTTGACACTCTTAAACCATGTTTTATTAACTAAACATAAGAAAATATCTATAATAGCAAGTAGTACAAGTAAAACTTTTATATGTTTCTGCATTTATGAAATGTTTAACTCTCACATCATTTATTTTTAAATTGCTCTGAAAAAAAACGTAATTCTTTTATCAAATTAAAAAAATATCTATAAAGATTCTGTTTCTTTTTCTTCTTTCTTGGACCATATTTCAGCTTTCCCTGATTTTATATATTGCGCATCAAATATTTTTAGGAAAGGGTTTATGGGTGGCAAAAACATTGTAGGGAAAAAATTGATTCTGAAGATGGTTTACCTAGAGGAAAAAACCCAATCTTTCATAAAACGTTCCAAAAAAAGAACCCCGCCATTAATCCAGGTTTTGCTTTAAGAAAAAATTGATTTCATTCAGTTATATACAACGGGAAAAATATGCCGCTAAACAATTCGATTATATAATAAAGAAAATATTAATTTCAGACAGACCGGTGATAACTCCATCTGATTGTGGCATGCCAGCAATCAAACCTAGAGAGACATACGATTCTCCCGATCGTATTGTTGGTGGCGAAGAAGCAATTCCCCACAGCTGGCCATGGCAAGTGTCTCTGCAGCAGTTCTACATCGAACCCAACTCGCACTCCTGCGGGGGATCTCTTATTAATTCCCAGTGGGTTGTAACGGCCGCCCACTGCTTCAAATTGTAAGTATCTCATTTGTAAGACTTTTTTCACTCAATTATCGTGCACTTCACTGTATGGCATAACCTTAGAATACAACTTAATGTGAAAGGAATAGGCGGTGAATAGCCGAAAGCCGAAATTTCTGAATTTCTTAGCATCCGAGATAATTCTACGTAACACACCACAAGTCGGATGTCAGAATTCTTCTGACAAACTAAAAAAAAAGGTTTTAGTTTAATAAATATAACTTTGCTATAGAAATTTGATTAAATTAATTTATTCGATTAAAAAGTAGTATTATATAGTAATATGAAAATGTTGTGTCGTCAATTGTTGTCGTACAAGTGATGTTGGTAAGCGACGCTTGGGCGGAATAATAAATTTGTGGAAATTATAATTATCACCAATGTAGCTCGGACAAAATTTTCTTTTTAAGTAATATACGAATGGTTGTAATAATCCATTATTTTTCGGTGTTTAACATACATTCACCAAAATATTCAGATGCTTGTAGAGAACAGGATTATTCAATGCACATTACTGTAAATTAATCGCTAGGGTTTTACGTACGAGGAGAAAATATTTGATTAAAGTACGTAATTACTATGCTACAAAAGAAAATATAAAAAGTGTATAATTTTTACAAAGGCGTCAATGTCTTGGTTTCTTAAACTAAGTTGTACCGAAGCAGTAAACATTGCTTTTTAAATGTACATAAAAGCTTGCTTCTCAAAATGTTAGGGAAGATCAATTGTGTATTTTAATTTTTCTCTCGTTTATATATATAATAGTAATAAACTCTTCATCACACATTAAACTAGTGAGTTGAAGTATTCATGTATACTGTTTATACTATACAGGATACGTACAACATTACAATCACTACTTAGCTGAAAAAAATATTTAGCAAAAAACCTGAAAATAGGAATCAGGCAGGCAGTTAGAAAAGGTCAAATAATTATGCAGTCAAATCGATGATCAGATTTTAAGAAAATAACTCTTATATTGTAAGGGAATCATAGATCTCTAGACAATACAAGTTTCCTTACTTTGACTTAAATTTTGTTTCTTATATGATTATTTAGGATAAATTTCAAAAATTCTGGCTATTTGCCTTTTACATTGCTTAAATTGAAATTGCTTATGCGAATTTTACAGAATGTTAGGTTTTTGAGAAAGGAATTAATGGAGATTACTTTCATTTATTTATAAAATTGTGATGTCACTTACTTGTATTAATCATTATACTCACCTTACTCAAATTGGATTTTTTTTTTTAAAAAAATAATATTGAAATTTCTATTATTTTTTTAAAAAAGCGACGCAAAAATTTTAGAACTGATAATTTGCGTCTTTGGAGAATATTTGCTTAGCCTTACTTAACGATATCTTGCGATTTCCTTTCTTATCGTTTTTACTTTTAGCAAATTTGTGATCCTCCTTACATTTTCATAAAGTGTTTCTTATACGTATATTCAAGTAGTTCTGATATATCATAATAAAATTGTTCCTTCTACCCATTTCCCATCATTCTACTTTTCATATTTCAACTACTATCATGCTTTACGATTATTTTTCCCCAACCAGCTGTATATTGGCAACTAAGCCTTTGCAGACACAGCAAGTCCCCAAATGTAAAAGCCATTTCATGGTGGCACCATTTAGTGACGGTCTCCGCTACCAAATTTCGATTATTGAAATTCAAGCTCGGGTCGGATGCTAAATGTTACCGTGATTTAATTTTACCAAGAGAACTAGAGTCAAATTGATACTCAAGGGATCGTTTACATGCCACATAATCATGTGACATGCGTGCCTACGATTTTCGCATTTAGAACATTTGTCGACTCCAGCTGACATTAAACCCGCAACCTAGAGCTTACGAAGAGCACACACTACCTCTCAACCATCGAACCGATTGAAGAATATTAGTTGTCAAAAAGGGTGCGCAACGTAAAATTTACTTAATTATATTATATAGAAACGTTTCTCTTATTTTCATTTACTTATAATTTTTAAAATTATGATTGTATTTAAACATGTTACACTTTTTTGAAACCTCATTTCTTTATAAATGGTGTGTAAAAAGAATCGTATTTAACCTCAATGAGTTATATCTATTTGAAAATTGTTGATGTTTTCAGCTCTCGAGACAAAATTAACACCCCTGAGACCCCTTAAACATTTCTTAAGTTTCATATGACAATTTTACATTTTAACACATAAAAGATTCATGCTATTATTTTCAATAGTTTTTTTTTTTTTTGTATTTTTGTAAAAAATATCTTTAGTATATTTCCTTCCTGATATATAATATAATATACAGTAAAACCCCACTTAACACTGTTTCGGTTTAGCGCTCTTATATTTCAACCCGGGGATTCCCCGAAATTGTAGGTTTCAAAATATGTACATAACATATCCGAAACACAGTGTAGTTGTGTTTCTTGTTTGGTGTGGTGCTGTACGGACGCATTTTTATCATTTGAAACATTTGTTGACATTATTGTAAGTATAAATTTATATAATACTATAACGATTAATACAGTGACAAATATTATGATCTTTAGTTTTTATCATGGGTGATAATGAAAAACAAGAAAAGAAAGCACCCAGAAAAAGCATTTCACTAAAAACTAAAATGCAAGTGATTAGAAGATTAGATTCTGGTGAACGTCAATCTCAAATTAGTGCTGCATTGAATTTGGCAACTTCAACAAGATGCCTTCTTGGCAAAAAGGCAGAAAATTGGGAACACAGAATAGATCGAATGATCTGACTGACTTAAAATTTTTGTTTGTTTGTTTGTTTTATATGTATATATTCGTTTATATTGTTTTTATTTTTGTAAGAAATAAATGTTTGGTTTTATTTTTATTAAAAAAAATGTAATTATTAAATTTAATACCTAACCAATTTTCTAACCATCTTCCCCTAACCCATTATTTACAAGTTAAGATAGCCTCGTTTAGCGCTGTTTCGCATTACGCTCTACTTTGATGGAACGTATCCTACGCGTTAAGCGGGGTCTTACTGTATATATATAATTATTGTTATATATATATATATATATATATATATATATATATAT